>CM059270.1:170000-207500 GCA_030347295.1 Setipinna tenuifilis | reverse complement strand
CCCTTTAACTTTCTCAACGACACCTTCCCAGTTCTTCAGCTGTATTTCTTCTCTCCTAGAGGAGGGAATATCGGTTGGTACGGAAATGAGGCTCCTGTTGCGGGTCAAGGAGTTGTTGAGTTTTTGGTTAGAGGGTTCAGTGAAAGACAGAGGAGAGTTAGAGCGGTAGTGGTGAGGAGCCCAGTAGTTCATGTTGCCAGTGGAAATTAGATAAAGTACTTTCCTGCACCGAAGAGCCAACCAAGTTCGTGTGAGCATGAGTGAACGAACCCACCTGCACCGAGGAGCCAACCAAGTTCGTGTGAGCATGAGTGAACAAACCCACTAGTTAACTATTACACCAGTAATAAAATGTTCTAACATGATTAATGTCTTTTAATGTCTTAAGGTGAGAATGACAATAAGGTGGAGACTTAAGCTGCCTTGGTGGAGGTCTGCGCTCTCTGAGTGCTTTTCTAGTTTTGTATATGCTTTCAGCGTCACAATACAAAATCTTTATCTTGGCAATAAAACCTTCACTGAACCCGAATGCAGAAAGAGTCTTCCATAAGTATTCGTGCTCAACACGGTCAAATGCCTTTTCCTGATCCAAAGAAATTAGACCAGCATCAAAGCCCAATAGTCTTGAGAGGTCCAGAATTAGAATAATGTTATCAAAAATTGATCTGCTAGGAACACAATAAGCTTGATCAGAATGGATAACCCATCAAATAACCCCTCTTAGTCTCATAGCTAGGCATTTTGAGAGTAATTTGCTGTCATAGCACAAAAGTGAAACTGGCCTCCAGTTCTTCATGTCATGCAGATCTCCCTTCTTAGAAAGCAAGGTCAAAACCGCCCTTCTGCAATTTGTGGGCAACTGACTGCAATTATCAGGATCTACTGAGAGACCCCCAGCTTCTGAAACCAGAGCATGCATACTTTTTCTCGGGCCATGCTTGCGCTCTAAACCAAACAAGAATTTGGATGGAGCATCCATTTGCGCTACATTCTGATAGTGTGATCTAACCAACATACCTTGTGCCCTAATACCCAATAGATTGGCTAAAGCTACTTTCTTCAGCTTTACTGCCTCAATGTGCTTACAGTTTCCTGAGGACTCAGCCAAACACTGAAGCTCCACAATTTCCACCTCAAGACTCTTCATAGATTTGATTATGTTATTTGTGACGTTGCAAGCATATTGCTGACACAGTTGCTTAATTTGAACTTTCCTAAAGTCCCACCATTGTTGTAAAGAACTAAAAGAAACCTTAGTTTCCTTAAAACGATTACAAAAATAAATAAAAACCTCCTTAAAATGTGCATCACTCAGTAAGGTTGTATTCATTTGCAAATACGCACTCTTTGGCCTTACATATCTTATGCTAATAATGCCTTGTACCATGCTGTGGTCAGACAAAGTAACTGGAATAATATTACAACTATGAAATACATTAAGCTGGTGTTTAAAACTATACACACGATCAAGCCTAGCCAAAGACAAAAAATTATCTGTAGTGTGTTTATTAATTATCTCAGTAAGTTTCCTACGACAAGCACTGTGTGGCTGAAGATGCTTTTGGTCAAAATTTGATGCAGTACAATTAAAATCCAGTGCTAAAACTGTCAACATTCATCATCATTCATCGTCAACATTATGTCCATTATTACCAGTATTACGTACCTTCTCCAGAAACTGATGTATCTTGGGCAGTAGGTGTTCTTTTCTGTGGGCAAGACCGAATCAAATGGCCTTCTCGTTTGCAACCAAAACATTACATAATATTCGCTACTACCGAATCTATGAAGTCAAAATTGTCAACCTTGAATTTAAATGTAACATTAAGTTACATAATCCTTCAAAATCATATGCACATACCTTCTGAAAGACACTACGTGTTTTAAAAGAGGAACCAAAATTTGCAGCCCAGGGGAACTTTCTTTATTGGAGATACCAATTGCCCATACCTTTTCAACTCACATTCCAGAACTTTGTCTTTAATGAAGGGTGGAACATTTCACAATGTAACACGTTTAGCAGGGGTTACAAGTGAAAGAACATTTAGAAACTCTTCATTGATAACAACCCTGTGACAGGACATGACTGAGACGTGGTACACTGTAGTCAACCAAATGGACATAGAAGAGTGGGAGAAAATAGAGGGGAAACAGAAAGAGGGGGAGAGAAAAAGAGAAAGAAGAGAAAGAGAGAGAGAAATGAAAAAGAGAGGTAGACAGAGAGTGAGAAACAAAAGAGAGAGGGGTCATCATAAAAGAGATGACATGAAAACAGGATGGTTCTCTGAGAACGGTGAGAAAATCTTTTGAAAAAGGGGTTTTGGCCTAAAAGCAGGAGGCAATGTTTGGAGTTATCTTCAACAAACACGTCTGCTCTTGAGCTCTTTCCCAAGACCTCAGGAGGAGCGCAGGGGCCTGCATTCAACTTTTAATATGTACATGTTAGAAGTGACGTACAATTAACACTGATTTTGTAGGATTTGTGTGTATGCAATACAGAGAGAGAGAGAGAGGGAAAGAGAAAGAGGGGAGTGTGAGGGGAGAGTGAGAGCAATTGGAGTGAATGGGAGTGTGTGTGTGTGTAAGGGAAAGCAAGAGAGCGGAGTGTGAATAAGTCAGAGTCATTGGTGAATAGCACCTGCCTGCCATGACGAGCTCAAATATTGACTTCCTGTGGCGAGCTGAAGTGACCGCGCCCACACAGACATGAGAAGATGAGAACATGTGAGACAGGTACATGAGAGAGAGACAGAGACAGAGACAAAGGGATGGAGATAGGAGTATTTGAGATTTTAAAACTCAACTTTACTACAAAATAAGACAAAACTTCAGTTAATTATTATCTATTATCTATTATCTATTATTATATTATCTATTAATTATCTATCTATTATCTGCTAAATCTTAATAAAAAAATAAGGAACATATTAGCCCATCAGAATTAAGAAAGGGAGAGAGAGACAGAGAGGGGAGAGCAAGAGAGGGAGAGACAAAGAGAGACACAAATATATGTATGTATGTATGTATGTATGTATGTATGTATGTATGTGTTTTTATGCATTTGTGTGTATGTATACTGTATGTATGTATCAACAAAAATGTGGTATATCTTTTCAAGGGACAATGCTACAGAAATAAAACTTTGATATGTTTTTGAGTAGTCAGGGTACAGCTTGTGTAGCAGCATTTAGTTACTGTCCTCTGAAAACAACTTTACACACACATTTTTGTTTAAATAGCAGGCCACGAAAGTGAGTACACCCTCAATGATAACGGTACATATCATTCAACCCTGTAAAGCCGCTTGTCCAATTCATCATTTTTGGGTTTAGGTCTGCTTAACTGGGCCATACAAATATGTGTGTCATGTATTACAGCTATTCATTTTAATGTTTTGGCTATAATTCTGTCATACTAGCCACATACTAGCTACATCATCGTGGCCAGATTCATTAAGTAGTTTTCCAAAACAGGTTCCACTTCGAACAGGCACTGACAGGATCAATCAAAGACGTAAGGTACACACACTCAGTGTCGAATGTAGAAAAATAAATGCATGACTGCAGCCAGCATTGCTGCAGAGGTTGCAGAAGTGGGAGGTCAGCTTGTCAGAGCTCAAATAAGATGCTGCACAGTGCAACAACCTGGTGTGCATGCTCATCCTCTGAGAGGAAAGCCTCTTGTAAAGCTTGATCACAAAAAAAGGCTAAAAACTGTTTGCTGAAGACACACAGTCTAAAAGCATGAATTCCTGAAACCATGTCCTGTGGTCTGACTAGAATAAGATAAACTTGTTTGGCTTAAATAGTGTCAGGCATGTGTGGCAGCAACCTGTTAAACAGTACCATTATAAGTGTACCTTGCCTAGAATCGAGCGCAGTGGTGGTAGCATCATGGCTTGGGGCTGTTTCAATGCTGCCAGAACTGAGGAACTGCAGTTCATTAAAAGAATCATGAATTCCAACATGTGCTGTGACATTCTGAAGCAGAATATGACACCCCCCTTCAGAAACTGGAACATACGACAGTTTCTCCGACATGATAACAACCCTTAACACACCTCCAAGATGACCACTGCCTTCCTAAAGAAGTTGAAAGTGAAGATAATGGAGTGGCCAAGTATGTCTCCAGACTTGAACCCTATTGATCACCCATGGGGCATCCTTAAGCAGGAGGTGGAAGGGTACCAGTGTCTAACATCTGCCAAATCCATAATACCATCATGGAGGAATGGAAAAGGATTACAAAAACAACCTGTGCAGCTTTGGTGAATTCCATATTAAGGCAGTGCTAGATAACAATGGTGTTCACACAAAATATTAATGCTTTTGACACAATTTGGACATGTTCACTTTGGGGTGACACAATTTGGACATTACTCACTTTTGTGGCCTGCTATGTTTACAAAAATGATTGTATGTTAAGTTTTTTTCAGAGGGCAGAAAATCTATACTGCTACACAAGCTTTATACTGACTGACTTTATACTTTTGCTAAAATGTGAAGGGTGTACTCACTTTTGTAAGATACTGTACATATATATATATATATATATCTGTGTGTGTGTGTGTGTGTGTGTGTGTCTGTGTTGTAGTTATTGTTGTAACCTTTCCTGACCCTGTAGCTTAAATGTTGCCTTGTTTCTTGTCCATTAAATACAATTTGGATATACAGTATGTACAGTGTGCAACCCCTCGTTATGAAAAAGTTATTTCCCCAATGAAAAAGATAGTAATATCTAGTCAATCTCCGCTCCTGAAACATGTTGTGTATTTTAGTTGTTTATTTTTTATTGTATACATAATCATGAAGGGAAATAGTGTCCTAGACTTAACGATAAATATTAAGGTGGATGATTTTCGCTATGTGGTGTATGGTACTACGCAGATCATGAGATGTTTTGAATGTGGTGAAACTGCATTTCGTGCGAGCTTGTCCTAAAAA
Source organism: Setipinna tenuifilis (assembly GCA_030347295.1). NCBI lineage: Eukaryota > Metazoa > Chordata > Actinopteri > Clupeiformes > Engraulidae > Setipinna > Setipinna tenuifilis. Next base: position 202,557 of record CM059270.1, on the reverse strand, counting down.
ACAAGCTGCTAAAGACCAGCCTGAGTCTCCGGAAAACGCTGGGGCGGGGACCGTCCTCTGGGCACCCAAGGCACAAATCCAAGCCGACCCTGTTGTCCCGGCTGAGTCAGTGGGGTAGCAGGTTGATGCTGATTAGCGAGGTTAACTCGCGAGACAGTTTAAACCCTGCACTAGTCTGGCTGAGGATGGGACTCTACATTTTGATGATGAGGTGTTTAAAACACCTAATGAACGAAAAGGACAAAGTCGCAACCGTCTCCAAGCAAAAACGAAAGATGGGTCAGTGGATTTAAATGTTACCGATGCTGACAGTGAAAATAAAGTGTCTCATTGCAGCATAACCTGCAGTCTGCGACAAAGTGGTTTTCCAAGTTGCTCTTATGAGTTACAAGACATTAAAACTTTTCTTGCAAAAACAAAACATGCACGAAATGTCCAAATCTATGATTTTGATGTTAAGCAGTTTATGGCAGAAACGACGGCTTTCATGGGTGAATAAGGTTTTACTAATCTAGAAATTTACCGTTTCAGGAAAATTCTGACAAAGCTTAATGTTCTCCTAGGTATCACTGATGAAAATAGTCAAAAGTAATCTTGAGGCATTTCTACTACCATTAAGTTCTATTTTTTACTTCAAACTTACTGTGTGCCAGGTAGGATTATACATGACAATATTGTTTTTATTAGAGATATCCTAGAAATAGGAAAAAGTCTACAATTGGATTTTGGCCTTATTTCAGTTGACCAGGAAAAGGCTTTTGACCGTATTGAGCCTGGTTATTTAAGAGACGTTTTGGATGCTTTTGATTTTAACTCTGATTTTAATAATAATAATAATAATAATAATAATGCATTTTATTTCAGAGCGCCTTTCAAAACACCCAAGGACACTATACAAAGATAAAAAGCAATACAAATACAAAGATTAAAAAGGCAATACACAATAAAAAGCACAGACTGTAAAATATAAAACAAGGAAATAATTAAAAGTCAAAGTGCATAAGCTAACTGAAACAAATGAGTTTTTAGTCTGGATTTAAAGAGGGGTAGAGAGTCAATATTGCGGATGTCAGGGGGTAGTGCATTCCAGAGTTGGGGAGCAGAGCAACTGAAAGCTCTACTCCCCATAGTACTGAGGCGGGCAGTGGGGACAGTAAGGAGGAGGGAGGAGGAGGAACGAAGGGAGCGAGAGGGAATAGCAGTGTGAAGGAGATTAGACAGGTAAGGAGGGGCAAGATTGTGGATGGCTTTGAAAGTATGGAGGAGTATTTTAAAATTAATTCTGTGCTTAATGGGGAGCCAGTGGAGATGCTGTAGTACAGGGGTAATATGGTGAAATGAAGGGGTTCTGGTAATGATGCGGGAAGCTGAGTTTTGGACCAGTTGCAGCTTGTGAAGGGATTTGTGGGGGAGACCAAAGAGGAGGGAGTTACAGTAGTCAAGACGGGAGGTGACAAGGCTGTGTACAAGGATGGAAGAGGTGTGGGAAGAGAGGGAGGGGCGAAGACGATTAATGTTGCGTAGGTGAAAGTAGGCGGACCTGGTGATGTTGTTAATGTGGGAGTGGAATGATAGAGAACTGTCTAGGATGACACCCAAGCTCTTGACCTGGGGAGAGGGGGAGACTGAGGATCCATCAATTGAAAAAGAGATATTGCTAGCTTTGGATAGGGTGGATTTGGTGCCTATGAGGAGGACTTCTGTTTTGTCACATTGTCAAGTTTTAAGAAGTTGGAGGTGAACCAGGATTTGATTTCGGATAAGCATGAGGTGAGGGAGGGGGGGGGAGTGACAGATGGTTTTCCGGATAGGTAGAGCTGGGTGTCGTCGGCATAACAGTGGAAATTGATGTTAAATTTACGGAAGATGTTGCCAAGTGGAAGGAGGTAGGTGATAAAGAGGAGGGGCCCCAGGACTGACCCTTGGGGCACGCCAGAGGTAACAGGGGAGGATTGGGATTTAAATGACTTGATGTACAGTGACATTGAAAGTATTCTGAAAATTATTGGTGACTTGTGTGCTCCCTTCAAGGTCAGTAGGGGTATTAGACAAGGTTGCCCTTTGTCGGGTATGTTATACTCCTTGGCCATTAAACCCCTTCTAGCCAAATTGCGAACCAACATTAAACATAAATGGCTTAATGGTGCACCGCTTCTTCCTGGTGGCTTGACATGGTCTAAGGAAGGTTTTAGGAACCTCTACTGTATGGCTCTACGATGGACTTATCTTAAGCTTTTATTTCTGTTTTAAACCCTGAAGTGAGTCAGGATTGTCCTTTTTGTGCCCTGAGAGAAACTGTCTTCCATGCCTTTATGCAATGTGGGAGGCTAGGAGTGTTATTTTCAGTTTTGAGGAGACTGTTTTCTCAATTTAATGAAGTGAGTTCTCTTTGACTACTTTTATTTTTGGTTTTAAGTATTTTCAGAAGCTATATGCCAAAACAGTGCCTTGTGCACAGCCAGTGAAGAAAGGGTGGTATTTATTAACTTATTAGAAATACCTGCACATAACTGTGTCTGTTTTGCCTAAAGTTTTAGTCTTGTTGTTTATTTATTTAATAGATGGGGCTTTTTGAATCTGCATCTGCTGTATTACTATGTTAATGTTAATGTTAATGTAAGAGCGTGCTGTATGCTGTGCAACTATTTCTATCTTTTTCTATCTTTTGTTCTTTTTATGATTTGCTTATTTTTCTGATATTGGTTTTTGTCATAGGGTGTGTGTGTGTGCGCAGGCTGCGCTGTGTACTATGGAGGCTAAGTTCCCAGTGCAGTACAGGAGCACACGTTCATCCGGTTGAGTGTACGCAGGCGCGTTTTGGCTGCCGCTGCTCTCCGGCAAATGTTGTAACTTTTTAAACTTTTAACTGACCTGGATTTTAAACCTGTGTATGACTATTGCGGTTCACAATGCGGTTCGTGCTCGGTAAATTCGCTACCTGGTGTGGAATCGCCTGGATTACCGTGTGTCTCCTCTGCCGACCTGCCTCTGGTTTGTTCCAGTATTCGGCTGCTGAGCTCCTCCGGCTACGAGGCTACCTGGCTGTCCCCCCGCCGGTAAACCTCCTGCGCCTCCACCCGGACATTGCCCTCCTGCCTCGCCGGAGATACACACACCGGGGATCTCGTCGGAGCTTCCACTCCAACGACGCCTCGGCCATAACATCTATCTGGTCCACCACTCGCCGACCCCGCAGACCTCCAGAGCGAGCTGTGAATCCCAACGCACTAGCCATTCCGGCTAGGTTGACAGCTAACGCCTCCCCGACAGTCAGACAGGATAACCATACAGTCAACTTTGGTCTTCTCAACATCCGCTCACTCACGAACAAAGGTAGTCTCATCCATGAACTCCTCACCGACCGTAACATTGACTTTCTCTGAGACTTGGCAACAACCCGGCGACTTTTCCCAGCTCAACGAATCCACTCCACACGGCTATGTTTACATCTGTCAACCCCGCGGCTCTGGTCGTGGGGGTGGTCTCGCGGTAATTCACCGCGAGACTTGGAAAGTCCAGCCAGTATCCGTGCCCATTCTCACCTCACTAGAGTGCACTGTCTGCCAACTACCCGGTCCTACTCCCACCATCATTGCCTCTGTCTACCGCCCCCCTAAGCCACACAAAGACTTTTTAAATGACTTTTCAATCCTTCTCACGCACCTCTCCACTCTCTCCCCCAATATAATTTTGCTAGGGGACTTCAACATTCACATGGACAACCTCAATCTCCCCCTAACCCGTGACTTCTCATCGTGTCTTGACAGTTTTGGACTCCAGCAATTTGTAGATTTCCCCACCCACTGTAAAGGACATATACTGGACTTAATCTGCTGCTCTGGCCTCTCACCCTCCAACTGCTCAGCTGATCACCTCCCTATATCTGACCACTCTCTTGTCACCTTCAGTATCACCCTGTCTCTCTCTATCATCAAGACTCCCCGCCTCATCTCTTTCCGTAACATCAAAGACATTAACATTGACACTCTCTCTGCCTCCCTTGAACATATTCAGATTCCTGACCACCTCCTCTCCCCTGATGAACTTGTCACTCTCTACAACAATAGTCTACAAAACATCCTAAATTGTATTGCTCCTGTTAAAACTCGGTCTGTCACTTTTTCACAAACTGCCCCCTGGTACACCTCTGAGCTTCGATCCATGAAAGCAAAAGGCCGTCAGCTTGAGCGTCTATACAAGAAAACTGGTCTCACCATTCACAGAGAAATGTACAATACCCATATATTACACTACAAGCACTCCATTTCTCAAACTAAATCTAACTATTACTCCACTTTAATCCACTCTCACGAAGGCAACTCCAAAACACTTTTCACCATTCTCAACAGAATCATCAAGCCACCTGACTCACTCCCCACCCACCTGTATTCAACTGAAACATGCAATACCTTAATGGACTTTTTCACTGCAAAAATTCACAATATTCACCAACATCTCCAGCCCAACCCATCTTCTCTCTCCTCCCCTGAACTCTTCCCCCTTTGCCAGATCCTATCCACCTTCCAAATCCCGGAGCCCTCTGAAATATCTGACCTCATCATCAAGTCAAAGCCCTCCACCTGTCAGCTTGATCCCCTACCCACAACCCTTGTAAAATCCTGCCTTCCTTCTCTCCTCCCCATCATCTCTGCCATCATCAATTCCTCACTTAGCACTGGAACTGTTCCTCCACCCTTCAAAGTTGCTGCTGTTACTCCTATACTTAAGAAACCTGGATCTGACCCTTCTGACTTTAATAACCTCCGCCCCATCTCCAACCTTCCCTTCATCTCCAAAATATTACAAAAATTGTAGCCTCTCAACTCCACTCTCATCTCTCTCACAACTCCCTCTATGAGCACTTTCAATCTGGATTTCGCCCCCTACACAGCACTGAAACCGCCCTCATAAAAATTACCAACGACCTTCTCATGGCAGCTGACTCAGGACTACTTTCTATCCTCATCCTCCTCGATTTAAGTGCAGCCTTTGACACCATCTCTCACCCCATCCTCCTCCATAGACTTTCCTCCATTGGCATCACTGACACCCCTTTAGACTGGTTCCACTCATATCTTTCTGGCCGTACACAGTTCATACAGCTCAAGTCATTCAAATCCCAATCCTCCCCTGTTACCTCTGGCGTACCCCAAGGGTCAGTCCTGGGGCCCCTCCTCTTTATCACCTACCTCCTTCCACTTGGCAACATCTTCCGTAAATTTAACATCAATTTTCACTGTTATGCCGACGACACCCAGCTCTACCTATCCGGAAAACCATCTGTCACTCTCCCCCCCACCTCCCTCACCTCATGCTTATCCGAAATCAAATCCTGGTTCACCTCCAACTTCTTAAAACTTAACAGTGACAAAACAGAAGTCCTCCTCATAGGCACCAAATCCACCCTATCCAAAGCTAGCAATATCTCTTTCAATTGATGGATCCTCAGTCTCCCCCTCTCCCCAGGTCAAGAGCTTGGGTGTCATCCTAGACAGCTCTCTATCATTCCACTCCCACATTAACAACATCACCAGGTCCGCCTACTTTCACCTACGCAACATAAATCGTCTTCGCCCCTCCCTCTCCTCCCACACCTCTTCTATCCTTGTACACAGCCTTGTCACCTCCCGTCTTGACTATTGTAACTCCCTCCTCTTTGGTCTTCCCCACAAATCCCTTCACAAGCTGCAACTGGTCCAAAACTCAGCTGCCCGCATCATTACCAGGACCCCTTCATTTCACCATATTACCCCAGTACTACAGCATCTCCACTGGCTCCCCATTAAGCACAGAATTCATTTCAAAATACTCCTCCATACTTTCAAAGCCATCCACAATCTTGCCCCTCCTTACCTGTCTAATCTTCTTCACACTGCTATTCCCTCTCGCTCCCTTCGTTCCTCCTCCTCCCTCCTCCTTACTGTCCCCACTGCCCGCCTCAGTACTATGGGGAGTAGAGCTTTCAGTTGCTCTGCTCCCCAACTCTGGAATGCACTACCCCCTGACATCCGCAATATTAACTCTTTACCCCTCTTTAAATCCAGACTAAAAACTCACTTGTTCCAGTTAGCGTATGCCCTTTGACTTTTAATTATTTCCTTGTTTTATATTTTACAGTCTGTGCTTTTTATTGTGTATTGCCTTTTTAATCTTTGTATTTGTATTGCTTTTTATCTTTGTATAGTGTCCTTGGGTGTTATGAAAGGCGCTCTGAAATAAAATGTATTATTATTATTATATTATTATAGTGATTTAGGTGTTATCTCTCTGTAGGAATTACCCAGCGCTTTGCTGGGTGCTTTCTTTAAGAGTAGGCCTAATGGCGTTTGAAAACTTGAGTCGGCAACATGCAATTCAGATTGCTGTCAGCGCCGATACCTGTTGAAGAATGTGGCTTAGTGGTTGGTAATGTGGATAGTGTAGCGAAAGTGAGAGAGAGAGAGAGAGAGAGAGAGAGAGACAGACAGACAGACAGACAGAGACAGAGTGAGATTGTAGGTCACGGTATTATCAATGATGAGTTTCTAAATGTTCTTCCACTTGTAACCCCCGCTAAACGCGTTACATTGTCAAATGTTCCACCATTCATTAAAGATGAAGTTCTGGAACATGAGTTGAAAAGTTATGGACAATTGGTATCTCCAATAAAAAAGTGCCATTGGGCTGCAAATCTCCGCTTTTGAAACATGTAGTGTCCTTCAGAAGACACATACATATGATTCTGAAGGATTCAATGTAATGTAGCGTTGAACTTTAAAGTTGATCATTTTGACTACGTTATATTCGCTACTAGACTAGCTATCGAGACTTCTCAATGCTCTGCGATCATTGGTCTGTACAATCGGTGTTGTACAGTAAACCCATTTCTCAGAGGGCGGGCTTAACCCGCCTCTTTCAAATGCCTCTGTTTGCTACTGGACGAAGCTTCAACCAATCACAACAGGAAGTGAATTTTGTAATGAGAGGTTGATGTCCTGTGATGAAGAGCCTTTCCCAATGTTGAGTTTCATACCTGATTATGGTGAATGTGTGAGCAGTTTGTTTGATAACACTGAATTTACTTTAGCTCTACTGGATAGGAGCACTCTCTATAAAGAGTGTGTTAAGGTATTAAATAAGACAAAGTTGAATGGAAGAACTGACACACCATGGCGTTTATAGTTTGGGCTTAATGATGATGTTAAACCTGAGTGGAGAGTTCTGTATAAACCACCATTATCGAAAAAATATGGTGATTTGCAATGGAAAATTATACATGGTACTGTGGCTGTCACTTCTTTTGTTTCTGTTTGTGATCCATCTGTTGAGGATAAATGTCATTTTTGTGCTGAAAGAGAAACTTTTAAGTTTGTATTTATGAAGGAATGTTTCATTTTGGGTGTTGCATATACTCAGCAGAAAAGATTGAAATGTCAGTTGTTGAATTTTGTAACTGGACAGGCAAAGATGGCAATATGACTCAGCCAGAGAAATGCTGTGGAGGGTGTTACTGGTCAAGATTGTGTCTCTGTTTGTTTGAGATTGGTGAAATTCAAAATTATGGTGGATTTTAAAATGTAATCAGCAATGAAAGATTTTGATGGATTTGTGAATGTATGGGCCTACACAGTGTTATGCTCTGTTAGTAATAATTAACTATTATTTGGGTATGTCTTGAGCTGAGTTGTTTTATTGACCAATTTTTATTTTTTAAATTATTCTTCATGAATATTTAAGACCTCTGTGATATTTGTTGTTGATGGACAATAACGTATTTTACTAAATTCTAATTCTTTCTTTGCCTTTGTCTCTCTGTCTCTCTCTCTTTCTCTCTCTGTCTATGTCTGTCTTTGTCAGTCTACTACCGTGCACTGGTGAACTTCACCACCTCCATCTCCTACAGCCCTGACATGCAGATCATCACCTCTCCTGCCTTCCAGGAGATCTCAGATGCTGTCGTGGACACGGTAGGTTACATAACTAGTCAGACCCTAGTCTTACTCACATACACACAGGCACACACACACACACACACACACACACACACACACACACACACACACACACACACACACACAAACACACACATACACACACACACACATAGATGTGTAACAGACACACCATCAATATCCAAAAAGATAATGCAGAGGTATCCTCTGTCACCCTTACACACATACTTAAATTCTTATGTACTCACTCACTGTCACATTGGGAAAAGCCAGTGATGAGAGAACTTTTTAACATGGTTCACATTCCTCTACAGATGAATGCTGTACATAAAACCAGATAATTTTTGAAGCTGAGCACTAATAATCAATAAATGAAAGATTGTTGCTACTATATTTGCCTGCTTCCTATGATGGGTGGAAGAAAGCAAAATTCAATGACTTAGGCAACCCCACCCTTTATTTATGTCTTTATGAGCGTGGCTCAGACTCCTAATGGTTCGTATCTATGATTTAGGAGAAACCACAGATGAGACAACGAAGCAGCTTACCTCAGTGAAAGGATTTCAGATATTTACTACTACTCACCTCTCTCTCTCTCTCTCTCTCTTTCACAAGCAAACGCACACGCTCAAACACACACACACACACACACACACACACACACACACAGTCTGAAAAGTGCAAACGTAGAGTGGGAAAGGTCTTCTAGTTTTATCAGGGTAGGAAGTTGCCCTGGTGTATGAGTGACTCTTATCCCTCTCCCTCAACAGCTCGAGTCGGAGTACAACAAGATCTCTGGAGTGCAGACCGTCAGTGTGGTCCTCATCAAGTAAAGACTGTCAACCATGTCACCCCAACACACACACACACACACACACACACACACACACACACACACACACACACGCACACACGCACGCACACACACACACACACACACACACACATTTATGCTTTTGTACCACATTTCACAGCCTTACTCAGCTTTTCACTCATCTCTCTCTGTCTCTGTCTGTCTGTCTCTCTCTCTCTCTCTCTCTCTCTCTCTCTCTCTCTCTCTCGCACCCTCATGCAGGCAGATAGGGCGTGATGTGTTTGTGGAGCTGGACGTGGGCACTGAGTTTAACTACAATGAAGAGCAGATCCGAAGTGTGCTCTACGAGACCGTACAGGACGGCTTCATTGCCAACTACATCACCTCAACACAGGGCTTCCAGTTCCGCCAGCTGGGAGAGAGTGAGTACACACACACACACGCGCGCGCACACATACACACACACACACACACACAGTCACTGCGTGCACATGGTAGGATCGGATTGGATTGGGATTGGTTTGGGTGTTGTTGGGTTGTACCCAACGGGTGGTCCAACCCAAAATCCAAGTGCACATGGAGTTTGTGTAATCGGATAATGGTCCGGCCATTGAACCTGGCCCTTTCCGCTACGCTAGGTGGGTGGTGCTGTAGTCAACCAGTGGTGTTATCGATCTATTATTATTATCTTTTATTGCAAGGAACATCTGTTCCACGCATAACTCTCGAACCACTCATCCGCTTGATCTCATAATCTTACCAGTGTGTGCAGTGCCACGTTTCGTGTTGTTTGGGCAAAAAATGCCAAAGATATTGGTCAAACAAGCTTGACGGCCTTTTGTCTTGTGTTGCTCTGGCCGTAGCCATGACAACCCAGGCTGATAGGATTTACAACGCTAGCTGCTACAATGTTGGACATAACGCGACTAACCACATAACTACAATAATGGACATAACACGAATAAACATTTGCCTACAACAAAGCTGCTACGCAGGTAAGATACGCAACAGCAAACTACAGCACTGCAGTGCACACATATGCCTACAGTGCATACAGACGACATGTAGAGGAGACTGAACTTTTCACCTCTCAATCCGGTTATCCCACATCGCAAAACAGCGGCTAAAGAAAATCTTACAAGTCACTCAGTGCAAATGTATTTATATAGCCTATTCCTTCCACCTGATATTATTACCCACTTAAACGATAAGGTGGTATAAAAAAACATAATACTCTGGCACATCATCTATGGGCTCTGCACTAGTTCTACTAAATAAACACAATAAACAAACTATCTGGCGGCATACAAAGATGGTGTTCGAGGAGTTTGACGCATTCGCGTGCATGTTGTGCATTCTGCTGTGTTTGGAAGTCCGTATGAAGGAACAAACAGCATTTTTGGTTTCGTTGATACATGGGCAGTACGTGAATCTGATCCAATCCCGTGCACAAGGCGGCACCAAGTGGTTTAACATCGGCTTAAGCCTGGGGTTCCAAGTGGTTTCGCGAAACCAATCCCTATACGATCTTTATCCCGTGCACATGAACACGATACGATCCCAAACCATTTCCAATCGGTTTTCACTCGGCCATGTGCACGCAGTGACTGATACTTTGTTTCAATGGTAAAATCCCTTATAATTTTTCTACAAATTTGCTCAGGGAAACTGCCTTAAAATGCATGAGCTGTACTGTCTGAATCTTGTACATGTGCTCTCTCTTTTTCTTTCTTCTTCCTTTCCTCCCATCCCCTTTCTCTCTTTCTCTCTCTCCCGCCGCCTCTCTCCCTTTCTCCCCCCTTTCGCTCTCCCTCTCCCCCTTCTCTCTCTCTCTCTCTCTCTCTCTCTCTCTCTCTCTCTCATTTCATGTGGAGTGGAGGCATGAATAAGGATGTTTGTGGCAGTGTGTGTCTGTGTTTCCATCTTTGTGTGTGCACATATGTGCGTGTATTTCTGTGTGCGTGTGTGTGCGTCTGTCTCTGTATACGCCTGTACCTGGGTGTGTAACACATCTTTTTGGTTTCTAGCTGAAATCATCCCCATTGTGGAACCCCTAGTCCCCCCAGGTTTGTCTTACTTGCACGATGGCTTGACGGTTACAGCCAGTTCCTGATGCGTGTGTGTGGTGGTGGTGTGTGTGTGTGTAGTATTGTGTGTGTGTGTGTGTGTGTGTGTGTGTTTGTGTGTGTGTCTGTGGACTGGGTCAGGGTGTATGTGTATTTTATGAGGTGCTGCTCCTTGGAGATTGAAGATCGCATCCTGTTTGCTCTGAGAGAATGCGAGAACGATGGTGGTGCTTGTTGAGACAGTCCTGTTCTCTTTGGCCTGTGTGAACTCCTCTGGTCTGGCCTCTGGCCTCTACATAGAGATGCTACTCCTCTTTTTGAAAGTGGTCATGCTCTCCTCTTTGTCGTGATGAATGTGGAAGTGCTACATTAAGCTCTAGAGATATGTCTATCTAGATTTTGGCATGCCAAACTGCTTTGCACATTGCTTGTGAACTGTGTAAGTGTGTGTGCGCGTTAATGCCTCTGTATGCTGCTTCAAGTAGAGTGTGGCACACACATGAGCATGGCTTGCTGTGATTAGTCATGGCATAATGTAAGGCACCGCTGTGGCAGTGAGTGGTGACCTCTCTGTTTATGTGTTTTTGTGTGTGTATGTGTGTGTGTTGGGGACCTCTTTCTCTTTCTGTGAATGTGTTTGTATGTGTGTTTGTGTGTGTGTCTGTGTCTATATGTGTGTCTTGTGTGTTTAGTACTGGTTCCCAGCCCACGGCCATGCGGGTCAGACGAGTTTACGTGTGGCGATGGTAGCTGTATTCCTCAGGGCTATCGCTGTGACCAGAGACCTGACTGCAGAGACATGACTGATGAGAAGAACTGTGGTAAGTGTGTGTGTGTGTGTATGTGTGTGTGTGAGTGTGTTGATGTATGTGTCTGAGATGTTTGGGAGCAAATCTAAAATCTCAAATGTAGTTGCAAGTGTGTGTGTGTGTGTGTGTGTGTGTGTGTGTGTGTGTGTGTGTGTGTGTGTGTGTGTGTTTTCCAGGAATTTGACATATATGTTTTGTTTTTAGTTGAAAACCGTGTCCAAACCAGCATTGTACACAGTGTACACAAGCAACATTTCCCTCAAAAACCCCACAAGCAGGGTGCAACATTCAATGTCTTTTCAGGTTTGTTTCTGCACAGAGGCTTGGAGACATGCCTGGAGCCTGGTCTTGCCATGTGTATGTGTGTGTCTCCTTACAGTGATTGTGATTGTAAAGGTGCTGATGTTCTCTTTGGTCTGTTGATATAAGGGATGGCACCCCTTGCAGTGGTCATGCTCTATTCTGAATTGGGTTAAATATGAGAGTGCTACACTGAGTGGTACCATGCCACAAAGCCCTGCACACTGCCTGAGATTTAAACTGTGATTTACATGTGTGCATGTTTGTGTGTGCACATGTATGTGTGTGTGTGTGTGTGTGTGTGTGTCTGTTTGTGTGCTTGCACATGTGTTTGCATGTGTGTACATGTTTAGTGCTGCGGTACTCTTAAGATTATGATTACTTAGGTTTGTCGAAGAGTGTTTTTGTGTAGCCATGCTGTCTTTTGTGTCTGTCAGAGTGTGTGTGTGTGTGTGTCTGTGTGTAAGCAGCGTGTGTGCATGTGAGCATGCACATCTTTGTGTACATTTTGACTTGTGGTTAAAGTAAAAGCTTGCTATGAAGGCTTGCATATTTTTGCATTTTTATGGACACATAATGGTTGTAACATGTTGAAAAAGTGACCATTGTAATCAGTGAGAGTATGAGGGCATGATTTAGACATCATTAGGCTCAATCTGATGGGACAGTAAAGGTTCCCCCCAAGTTTATCATCAGGGGGTTAGTTCCATGTGTTTTTGTCTATGTGAGTGATTCAGTCTGTCTGCTCTTTGAATGTTTCAGTTCTCTCAGTTCTTGAAATAGCATTAGATTGGTAAACTAAAGAAATATTGAAAGCAGCTCAGCACATCCCACCCCAATATCATTCGCTCATTAGCCTGAGGTATTTCTCATGTACAGCTCCACAAGAGTTAATTAATAAACACTCCCGGTTGCACTGGAATACGCTAAACACATAATCTACAGTATGTCACAAAAGTGAGTACACCCCTAACATTTTTGTACTTTTTTAATTATATCTTTCCATGGGAGAAATCTAAAGATATAATACTTTTCTACAACGTAAAGTAGGCAATGTACAGCTAATATAACAGTGCAAATTTGCTGTTCCCTTAAAATAACTCAACACACAACCATTAATGTCTAAACCACTAGCAACAAAAGTGAGTACACCCCTAAGTGAAAATGTCCAAATTGTGCCCAAAGTGTCAATATTTTGTGCGGCCACCATTATTTTCCAGCACTGCCTTAACTCTCTTGGGCATGGAGTTCACTAGAGCGTCACAAGTTGTCACTGAAATCCTCTTCCACTCCTACATGACGACATCACGGAGCTGACCTTGAGCTTGAGACGTTGAGCTTCATCACCTTCCATTTGAGGATGCCCCATAGATGCTAAATTGGGTTCAGGTCTGGGGAAATGCTGGGCCAGTCCATCACCTTCACCCTCACCCAAGGCATGGTCATCTTGGAGGTGTGCTTGGGGTCGTTACCATATTGAAATACCGCCCTGCGGCCCAGTTTCAAAGGGGGGGCATCATGCTCTGCTTCAGTATGTCACAGTACATATTGGAATTCATGGTTCCCTTAATGAAGTGTAGGTCCCCAGTGCCGGCAGCACTCATACAGCCCCAAACCATGACACTTCCTCCACCATGCTTGACTGTTAGCAGGACACAGTTGTCTTTGTAATCCTCACCTGGTTGCCGCCACACACACCTGACACCATCTGAACCAAATAAGTTTATTTTGGTCTCATCAGACCACAGGACATGGTTCCAGTAATCCATGTCCTTAGTCTGTTTGTGTTCAGCAAACTGTTTGCGGGCTGTCTTGTGCATCATCTTCAGAAGAGGCTTCCTTCTGGGACAACAGCCATGCAGACCAGTTTGATGCAGAGTGCAGCGTATGGTCTGCGCACTGCCTGACAGGCGGTCCCCCTACCCATTCAACCTCTGCAGCAATGCTGGCAGCACTCCTACGCTTATTTTGAAGACACAGCCTCCGGATATAATGCTGAGCACATGCACTCAACTTCTTTGGTCGACCATGGCGAGGCTTGTTCTTAGTAGAGCCTGTCCTCTTGAAGCACTGTATGGTCTTGGTCAATGTGCTGCAGCTCAGTTTCAGGGTGTCGGCAATCTTCTTATAACCAAGCCATCTTCATGTAAAGCAACAATTTTCTTTTTTAAATCCTCAGAGAGTTCTTTTCCATGAGGTGCCATGTTGAACTTTCAATGGCCAGTATGAGAGCGTGTGAGAGTGATAACACCAAATTTAACACAACTTCTATCCATTTACACCTGAGACCTTGTAACACTAATGGATCACATGACACCAGAGAGGAAAAATGGCTTATTTGGCACAATTTGGACATTTTCACGTAGGGGCTTTTGTTGCCAGTGGTTTAGACATTAATGGTTGTGTGTTGAGTTATGTTGAGGTAACAGCAAATTTGCACTGTTATATAAGCTGTACACTGCCTACTTTACGTTGTAGAAAAGTATTATATCTTTAGACTTCTTCCATGGAAAGATAATTAAAAAAGTACAAAAATGTTAGAGGTGTACTCACTTTTGTCACATACTGTATGTATGTTTAAGCTGATATCAAGATATCAGTTTTGAGAGCTTTGATTTGGTGTGGTAATTGCAAAACTGCAAAAATTGCAAAATTGCAAAACTAACTCTGTTGTTGTTTGCATTTTGAGAATACTCAGAGATTACCTTCAGTCATGCTGTATTACTTTACTGAAGAATTTGCCCACTTGTCGAGCAACTAGCAACTCCTTGTGAACTAGCATGTTGTCTGTAATTATAGGACCAGTTACATGTGGTTGTTCTATTGACTCTATGGTGTACACAACTCCAGATCTGTGTGTGTGTGTGTGTGTGTGTCTGTGTGTCTGTGTGTCTGTATGTACATGCATATGTGTTCTCAGAGCGTACACCTGCTCCTCCACGTCCCCCACTACGTACACCCACCCCCCCAAAGCCCCCCGTGGGTCCTGGACCCGGCCCAGGACCGGCGCAGCCCTGCAGATCAGACCAGGCCACCTGCCAGAGTGGGGAGTGCATCCCCAGAGAGTACGTGTGTGATGGGGAGAGAGACTGCAGTGACGGCAGCGATGAGTTCCGTTGTGGTATGAGAAGCATAGCACTGCTCCAAGCAAAACACACACACTTGTACACATTTGTTCACATCCCTCACACACACCTCTTTCACACACATCTGGAAAAGAGATCAATAGCTGTCCACAGTCATTCATCTAGCATATCTTGATTACCATGACCAATGTGTTGATCAGGTTTGATGATAGATGTGTGTGTTGTGTTTGTGTGTGTGTGTGTGTGTGTGTGTGTGTTTATGTTTATGTTTATGTTTATGTTTATGTTTGTGTGTGTGTGTGTGTGTGTGTGTGTGTGTGTGTGTGTGTGTGTGTGTGTGTGCGCGCGCGCGCGTGCAGGCACACCCTCTCCATGCGAGCCTAATGAGTTTAAGTGTGCTAACGGACGTTGTGCCCTGAAGCTGTGGCGCTGTGATGGTGACAATGACTGCCAGGACAACTCGGATGAGATGGATTGCCGTGAGTCACTTTCTGTCTGCCCATCCCACTTCATCCTATTCTTTGCTCCATGTCTCTATCACTTAATTTGATTTTGGCATAGTTTTACCTCTTAGTTCCTCTTAGACTCCCTCTTCACTGTTTTGTGTCAGTGGCTCTGTCCAAGATATCCACTCATTTACTATATAGTGCACTACATAGTATAGTGTGTCACTTTTCCCCTCTGCTGCATCCTTCGCATTCCTTATAAGGATATCAAATTTCAACGTGTTTATATGTAAAGGCCTGTATCTGTGTGTATGTGTGTGTGTGGGTGTTTATGTTTTATCTGCGTGTATGTACCTGTAGCTACCAAGGGCCCTGGAGACACCTGTGCTCCAGAGCAGTTTGTGTGCCTGAGTGACAGGGCCTGCATCCCTGCCAGCTACCAGTGTGATGAGGAGCCCGACTGTGCTGATCGCTCCGACGAGTACGGCTGTGGTAAGAGTCCCTTCGTGTATGCGCGTGTGTGTGTGTGTGTGTGTGTGTACACTCTTGTGGCAGTGGTGCAATCTGTGTGCACCAGTGGCCATGTCAAAGGCAGTATTTGTAGTGTATTTACTTTTTCTCTCGTTCCAGTGGCACCCACTGTCACCAGCCCTCCCGAGGAGTCGATGAGGGCCGAGAGGGGGGCCACCGTCACCTTCACCTGCACGGCTGTGGGTACGCCCACACCCATTATCACCTGGAGACTCAACTGGGGACACATTCCAGTCAGCTCCCGGTGAGTAAGCATGGGACACACACACACACACACACACACACACACACACACACACACACACACACACACACCAATAGCCATCTTTACTTGGACCATCTACCTACCAGCTTCAGGTGAGTGGGCAGCCAGCAGCCCCTCTGTAGGGGGCTCTCTCTCACTCATATTCTCTCACAAATTCACACTTACAAACCTATTGCAGTGTCACTCACACAGGCACACTCACACACTCTAATTGCACACACTGGCTCTCTCTCTCTTTCACTAACACACACATACACACACACACACGCATGCATGCATGCACACAGACAGAAGCGGTAATGAACATACATACACGCGCACACACACACACACACTGACACACTGACACACTCCCCTTCTTACTCAATATGGCACCTTAAGCATGTTTAAATTGGACCAGGAAATGAATAGCAGGACTTGCTGTCCATCAAAAGGTGGTTAAAGGTGAAGAAGAGCAGGTCCATTCTCTTCTCTGTATCCTGCGTTCTTTTGTCTGTCTCCTGTTTCATGCTGCAGGCTTGCAGCAACACATCACAGAGACTGGCACGCACTCTGGATGGTCATGCATACCACCCATGATCAACACACAACCAGACAGACACACACAAACTCACTCACTCTCGCTCACTCTCACTCACTCACTCACTCACTCACTCACTCACTCACTCACTCACTCACTCACTCACTCTCACACACACATACACACAGCAAGAGAGAGCCTTTCCATACTGCACACACTCTTCTCTCCAGTGTATAAAATGCACACACATATGGAATACACATACTCACACATATATACGCATGCTCACACACACACACACACACACACACACACACACACACTTTTAGCAGTTCAGCAAATGCGCACATTTTTGGTGAATGGAATAGACTCGTAGTGCTTGGAGAGGGTGGGGGCAGTGGTGTGGGACTGGAGGTACCGTTGACCTTTTAGCATTTCCTCTTGTTTTGCTTCCACTGCTGTGTATATCGCATCATCCGTGCAAGGAAATGGCAGCAGCGGTTGTCCCCTATGGCGGACTTGTCTCCAGTTTGACCTGGACATCGAGGCGGTGGACAGAAGCTTTCATTTCAGGACATTTGTCTGGACACCCCTAAATAAACCTGCTGTCTGTTAAATTTATTGTGTACAGTTCTCATTGCACGAATCCCTGCTGAAAAATGCCGGGGGGTGGAAAATTTCTCCAAGTCTTTGTCATGACATCTTGACTTGACCTCACCCCACAGCTGTCTGAAGATGACATACAGGATCGCTTTTTCGGCCACGTGCAAGGCATGTCTCAGAAAGAGTTGATGGTTGAACTGTCGGAAAAAAAGAGCTGACTAGAGTTACTGGCTTGATTGAGTGTGCATTGTTTGCCATTAGCAAGGAAGCTGTTTCTTGGAAAAGAAACTTGGAAAATGCAGCTCAGACACATTTTTTGTGCTAACACATTTCCTGTCACAGTAGCAGATGATGGGCAGAAGTCAGGGTTTCGCTTAAACTCAGGACTTTAGTGGAGGAACTAGCCTCTCAATCAGGCTGTCTCACGAGTTTGCCTCTCCTGTTTGGTCATCGGGTTTAAATGACATGTTACTTGTGTGCTTGCTTACGGTTTTTGCCAGTAGTTTCCACTAAGCAATAGTATTATTTTGATTGGTAAATGGCAAATGGACCACATTTACGTGTATAGTATTTTTTCACACTCAGCAGAGTATCCAGAGTAAGTGCTTTACAACTTAAATGTCTCACATTCGACCATTCTAAAACCCATGGTAGTATAGTATTGTTTCCAAGATATCCTATCACTGTCTTTAGCATATAGGAAGAAGCCAATAATGAAGGATTTATTAAACTTTAAAGGATTTATTTAACTTTTAAAAACTTAATTCAAACTTATAACACCATGGCCAAGATAGAGTCCCTGTCCCTGTGCAATTCCTTCTGTAGAATTTCCATATTTTTTTTCTTTTATCAAACCCCACCCTGACGTTTGCCCCAGTCTAAAGGGACAGAGAATGACTCTCTGCTCTGTGCAGCCAGTGGCAACAGCTGACTTTATTACTGTTCTCATGTGGGCAAGTCCATGCACACACACACACACAGACACACACACACACACACAAATGTACACACACACATACACACACCACAAATGGGGAGCCTGAGGCCTGTGCTGCAGATGTATTTGTGGTGTTAATGAGCAGTGTGTTTAGACTGAAATGCATGGTGAAGTTCATTTAACAACCCAGGTCACTCAGTGTGTTTATTTGAGACACATCTTTTTTTCCAGTGCGCAAGCGCACACACACACACACACACACACACACACACACACAGATGCACATGGATGCACATGTGCGTATACACCAACACATACAAAGTTGTACATAAACATACACACATCAACACACAAACACACACTCAAGTGATCAGATATGCTGCATTCCTTTGTCACCCACAGTGTCAGCCAGTAATTTGTGTCCTACACACATTTTTCATTTTTGGTTTCCTGATCAAGAATTTCAGACAGCGATGTGAAGCTATACCCCCACACAGGGTTGATGATGGGCTGTGTGTGTGTGTGTGTGTGTGTGTGTGTGTGTGTGTGTGTGTGTGTGTGCGTGTGCGTGCGCACGCCTGCGTGTGATTTTTATATGTGTGTATTTGTTTTTTTTTTGTGTGTGTGCACACATGTGTGCGTGTGCGCATGCATGTACAGAATCACTATGACCAGTGAAAACGGGCGTGGCACTCTGACCATCCGGGATGTCAAGGAGGGCGACCAGGGTGCCTACACCTGTGAGGCCATTAACGCCAAAGGCCTGGTGTTTGCCATTCCTGATGGCGTTCTCACTCTTACTCAGAAACCAGGTACCTACGCCTGTGTGTGTGTGCCTGTTTGTGTGTACAAACTTGTGTGCTACTGTGTGTATGCAAGGCCTTAAGTAACCCTTGCTGCATAGTTTGTCCACCTCTCACTAACTCCCTGTAGTGCATATTGTGTGCAGTTACAGCTGCTATTATGGCACTGAATGAGTGATGGAGAAAGAGACAGAGAGGTAAAGAGAGAGAGAGTGTTTGGTGGTGGATGTGTGCACCGTAGCAGTAGAGGATCACTCCCACGGCCCATGTACACACAGCCTGACCCAAACCAATCATGTCTCATCCCCCCATTCCCCTGTCCTCTAGTGTTGTCAAGCTCTCTGTACTTGTTATCAGGTAACTGCCCTGATGGACAGTTTAGCGTATCAGGCCGCTGCATTCCCTGTTTCTGTTTCGGCATCACCAAGAACTGCCAGGCCACGGGCCGCTACCGCAGCCAGATGTCCCTCAGGTTCACTGACGAGGACGACTACAAAGGTACAAGAGTGACACTGGTCTTACTGTCCAAAAGAGCATCATTTGTGTTTTAAATCATAATCCAATTTGAAAGATATTTAAAAATAAAGTTTATCATTGGGCAAATTTGTTCTAATCATACATCTAGACTGCATCATATCTAGACTGCAACACATGTATTTTTATGTGTTTACTATATACACTGCTGTCTAAGAGCTTTTCCCATGAGAAATGAACAGTCTTTTTAAGTAACTTTTATCCCCAGGAAATACACTGTTTAATATACAATAAATCACAGTGTCAGTATTTACATGCTTAACATTTTTATGCCTCCTTCCTTTCCTTTCATCTCTCTTTTTCTGTCTCTCTCCCACTCTCCTTTTCTCTCTCTCTCTCCCCCTCTTTCTCTGTTTCTCTTTCTCTTTCTGTCTCTCTATGTTAGGCGTGAATGTGACGTTCCCGTCCAATCCCAGCACTCCCCCGCTCACCTCCACCCAAATGTTAGTGAACCCAGATGAGGGGGAGTTCCAGCTGGTGGACCTGTCACGCCGCTTCCTTATCCAGGACTCCTATTGGACCCTGCCTCGCCAGTTCCTTGGCAACAAGGTGCCTTCCACTAGTGCAGTCCTCAGCAGAGTATTATAGTTTTGTATTGCCTTACATTAGATACAGGCCTATTTATGGTGTAGGATAGTCGATTTAAGTACAGCACCTCATTCAAAGAAATCTGTCATGTTGCCTTTGTATTCAGTGTACTGTATAATATATGTGTATGTATGTAATGAATAGGTTTGTGTGCATGTGGGTGTTTAGCACAAATCACATAAAATATATTAAACACTGCCATGGGGGTGTCATAAAGTGCATACAGTGCAGTTGGGGTTGGGAGGGAGTATTGACTTTGGTGGCTGTTGATGGGCTGTGTGTGTGGGAGGGGTTAGTGGGAGTGCTGTGTGTGCAGCTGGCAGCGCCAAGGTGGGGATAGAGCAGTGCGTGTGCTATGTGTAATGGTTTGTGTGGTGAGAGGGTCAAAGGTGGAGATAGGGATGGGTGTGTGGGAACATGTGTGTGAAGAGATGGGGTAAGAGGGTATGAGGCGGTATGTGTGGGGGGTAGCGCCGGTGATTTACTACATACATTGAGATGCCACAGTATATAAGATGCGCTATGAGCTTTTTTGTGTGTGTGTGTGCGTGTGTGTATGTGTGTGTACATGTGTGTGTACATGTGTGTGTGCGTGTGTCTGTGTTCCAGTTGGACTCGTACGGCGGTTCCTTGCGCTATACGATCCGCTACATCCTGGCCCGTGGGCTCTTTCAGACCATTGACAAGTCAGACGTGATGCTGGTGGGCAACGGGCAGAGGCTGCTCTATAAGAAGGCCGGCCCCATTCCCCCAAACCGCCCAAATGAGAAGCAGATAATCTTTAAGGAGGTAAGACGCCTATGTAATATCTAAGTGTCCATCCTGGCACCCTCAGACTCACAAAGTCTCAAATATCGTGAGAAGTAGAATCACGTTAAATTCTGACTTTACTTACCTCGGTGAACATGACTACTTTTGTATTTGCCTGTTACTCTGATCAGTCTAGTTTCTTCCTCCACGCTGAATGCTGCACGCATTGTGCACGCAGTGTCCCATTCCCCTAATCTGCCCCAACCATGCTTGCTCAACTTCAGTTGCACGCTCACTCAACTTCACCTGTGTAGCTCAGGTTTTGTACATCATGTGCCACAAAGGTCAACCGATCAGAGAAGCAAAAAAATTCTGTGATTGGCTGCTTCTGCTGCAATCACATCACAGCATCTAGGGAATGCAGCACTAAGTGATATGACTCAAGACTGATGATAGACTGTTCATGTATTACTTTCAGCTGTATTTACACACTACAAGCCAGATTTTCAGATGATCTGAAAATCACTATGCCATACGAAAATATTCTTTCTAAATAAAAGATATATGACGTTTTCACAGCAATGTTCATTACAAACTCAGTTACCCATGTAACTATGTTTTAGAGGTTAGTCTAAAGAGAAACATGTTACCTTCAGATTAGAAAAATAACTAATTTACGCTTATTTACGCCAATACGCTTCCTATGCAAAGCGTGTATTTTTTTAGTTGAAAACTTATGTAGGAGAGCTTGATTTGACCTTTTCTTTGGTAACAGATTTAATTACTTCCTCAGACAATTAATTACCTTCTAAAAAGATACCATTATCTTCTGGCTAACTTTAGCCTACAAATTCCGCTGTTCTAACGTCACTCAGAATACCTTTCCTTATGAAAACATTTTGACATAAATGGGCTGATACTGCTGAAAACTCACTATAAATAGAAACACTCACTGCGTTCACATGGTGGGATTGGTTTGGATTGGGATTGGTTTGGGTGTTGCTACCCAACGGGTGGTCTGTCCCAAAATCCTTGTTCACATGCAGTTCGTCTAAGCGGATAATGGTCAGAGACCTGGCCCTTTCCGCTACGCTAGGTGGGTGGCGCTGTAGTCAACTTCTATCTTTCTATTATTATCTTTTAATGCAAGGAACGTCGGTTCCACGCATAAGTCTTGAACCACTCATCCGCTTGGTCTCAAATTTGGAGGGCGCCATCATAATGTTACCAGTGTGTGCAGTGGCAAGTTTCGTGTTGTTTGGGCATAAAGTGCCAAAGATATCGGTCAAACCGTGCCGACCCAGCCATGACGACCCAGGCTGATAACATTTACAACACTATCTGCTACAGTGTTGGACATAAGGCGACGACATAACTACAATAATGGACATAACACGAGTAAACATTTGCCCACAACAAAGCTGCTACGTAGGTAAGATACGCAACAGCAAACTACAGCACTGCACACATATGCCTACAGTGCATACAGACGACACGTAGAGGAGACTGAACTTTTCACCTCTCATTCCGGTTATTCCACATCGCAAAACAGTGGCTAAGGAAAATCTTACAAGTCAGTCAGTGCAAATGTATTTACATAGCCTCCTCCACCACAATAAGGTGGTCTAAACAAAAACGTAATATCCTGGCACATCTTCTATGGGCTCTGCACTGTTCCTACTAAATAAAGAAAGACAATAAATAAATTTTCTGGCAGCATACAAAGATGGTGTTGAAGGAGTTTGACGCATTCGCGTACATGTTGTGCATTCTGCTGTGTTAGGAAGTCCGTATGAAGGAACAAACTGCGTTTTTTATTTCGTTAATACATGTGCAGTAGGCGAAACCAATCCGATCCCGTACACATGGCAGCACCAAGTGGTTTAATACCGGCCCAAGCCTGGCGTTTCAAGTGGTTTCGGGAAAACAATCTCAAGCCGATCGTTATCCCGTACACATGAAGCCGGTACGATCCCAAACTAGTTCCAATCGGTTTCAACTCGTCCATGTGAACGCAGTGATTAACTATAAACATTTAGCATTTACCAGTTAATCCCGCAAATCAACATGAATGCAAGCCTGCAATCAGTCATGTTTCACTGCTCTGAGACTGAAAATGTTTGGTTTAGTAGTGGAGACACAGGCCTCGGTAAAACGTCCTGTCTGGATGCTGCCATGTGATTGGAGCCCAAGCAGCCAGTCAGATTTTTTCTCCCTCCAAGTTGTCTGATTGGTTGACCTTTGTGGCACATTCTGTACAAAACTTGAACAAGCACAGGTGAAGTTTGGGGAGCACGCAATAGAATTTAAGCAAGTGTGGTTGGGGCACACTAAGGGGAAAGGGACACTGAGCATGCAGCAGTCTGCCTGAGTGCGGATGAAGATATTTTTTGAGGACAGAATCAAGTTTTGTGTGCACGATTTTAATTTTTCCTCAAAGTTGCGTACTTACAAAATGTGTTTTTTTTGCATTTAAAATTTCCTTTTGTGCGCTCAGAAAAGAGTCACAAATATCACAATATGCGGTGAAGGGAAAACAGTCCATTTTAATGAGCATGTTTATTTACTTGGATATACTAGGGGGATCTCTGTTAAAAATAGCACTCAAAGTTGCTGCTTTAAACTTGTCTCTTGTCTTAAACATGTCTCTTCAACTGACGTTTGGTACACTCCCTCTCAAAGCAGAGAGAAAGCGGTACATTCCGCTTATATGTACTTTGGGCGTTAGATGTTGTTTGTTGGTGTAGTATGTAGATGTGAAGTGTGTGTGTATGTGTGTGTGTTGGTGTTGAGTAGTTTTAGTAAAGGGGTTGACTAGTGTGTGTGCACAGGCATGTGCAGTCTGTGAGGTGTGTGGTGGAAGTCAAGCATGCATCTGTTGCAGGATGGATGAGTGGGCAGAGGACAATGCAATGGGAGTTAAATATACTATGTGATTGAGAGAATGCATGCATGCATGCACATGTGTGGGCATGCAGGTGGTGTGTGTGTGTGTGTGTGTGTGAGTGTATGTATGCATGTAT
The DNA here is from genome assembly GCA_030347295.1 of Setipinna tenuifilis. Classification (NCBI taxonomy): domain Eukaryota; kingdom Metazoa; phylum Chordata; class Actinopteri; order Clupeiformes; family Engraulidae; genus Setipinna; species Setipinna tenuifilis. The sequence continues at coordinate 178,551 of CM059270.1, read as the reverse complement.
GTGTGTGCATTCCTGTGTGTGTGTGTGTGTGTGTGTGTGTGTGTGTGTGTGTGTGTGTGTGTGCATGTGTGTGGGTGCATGTGTGTGGGTGCATGTGTGTGCAGGGTGTGTGTGTGTGTGCATGCATGTGTATGTTTGTGCAGGATGTGTAACACGATACTCATCACTGCAGGAACACTGGCAGCACTCCTCCGGTCGCCCTGTGAGCCGGGAGGACCTGATGATGACGCTGGCCAACCTGGACAGCATCAACATCCGCACCACCTACGACCAGCACATGGTCAGCGTGGCCCTGAGCGAGATCATCATGGACACCAGCACGGTCGAGTTTAGCCTGGATGGACACGCTAAAGATGTGGAGGAGTGCAGGTCAGGAAAACACTACACCATTAGTCATGTAGTCATGTGTACACACACGCGAACACACACACACACACACACACACACACACACACAGGAATACACACACATACATGACCACATGCACTCTCTTACACACAACAACACACATGCACACACACAAACACACACACACACAGATGCAGACACACAAAAAGACACACCTACATCCATACACACAATTACAAGTGCTTGTGTACAGTCAGAATTTCCTGTAATCTTTATATTCTGCACACATATAGTGTGATGTAATGTCAAATAATCTGCCTCTCCTGTCCCTCTCTCTCTCTCTCTCTCTGTCTCTCTCTGTTGCTGTGTGCGCATGCGAGTGAGTGGGCGGAGCGCTGTGTGAGTGAGAGCTGAGGCTGACTTGCTGCGTTGAAGTACTATCTTCTAACTTCGCTATCTTTCTTTCTTTGTACTAAAATATTGATTCTTGGTGGTGTATTAAGTGTTTATTTGCTATGGTAATGAGGAGGAGGAGGTGGTTGTGAGGAAGAAGGGTGCGTGGACGTCTACTTACAGCTTTGTGCTGGAAGTTAGGCGGTCCCTATGGAGAGTTTTGAACATCTTACTCGGCGCCATGCAGTTAAGCTGGCATCGGACGCGAGTGTAGAAGTTTGTAGTTTGGCTATTGGAGATATGGTTGGCCATGAGAATGTGGTTTCGGCAGCACGCATCAATAACGCTGTTGTTTTTTTTTTTGAGCTCAGTTTCTTCGGCTAATGATCTTGTTGAAGGTGGATTAGATATCGATGGTATGTTTACCCGTCTTGACCCTTTCCACCCCGTCAAAAAAGTAATCCTGTCCTTTCATCAAAGATACTTGGGCGGTATGGTAAGATTGTGTCTACTGTAAAAAAAGATTTCCATCTTGTCTAAATCTCCCACGTAGTGTCCTTTAGGCGTTAGGGACACATAATTCTAAAGGATAATGCCGATGAACGCTCAACATTAAGGTTGACAGCTTTAACTATGTTGTTTATGCCACAACAGGAAGTATGACTTGTTTTAAATGTGGTAAAACAGGGCATCTAATTCGTAGCCTGGTTAACGCGACTTATTAATGCTCTGCGAACATTGGTCTGGCCAAGCTGTGTTGTAAACCCATTTCTCAGAGGACGGGCTTAACCCGCCTCTTTCAAATGCCTCTGTTTGCTACTGGACGAAGATTCAACCAATCACACTCCTCTGTCCTCTGACGTATGCGAAATGACCACAACGACAGGGTTCTCTATGGTTCTTGCAAAGCCCCATTGACTTGGCTACCAGCAGGTAGGTAACTGATAAATCAAACTTTTACCGAAGCCGGTCGGTAGCATTGCGAAAACGTCCTTTCCTACAATAAATGATTCAAGGGCTAACCTTTGCTTTATTTCCAGAGATAACTTCCCTTTGAATTCTTCCAACAGCTGCATTGAAATCTTGCCGTTGCTCCACGTTCGCCATGTTGACAGTGACTGAGGTAGATTTCCGGTCCCTGAACTACCGCGTCATTACCTTTTTGAAATGCTAGATTTTCATTGGTCGCAGTTTCTCTGTTAATGTAGAAACGGTGTAGACAGGCAGCTTGGCCAGACTGACTTTCAAGGCGAAACTGAAATGCAGCGTTAAATGAAGTATGGGCGTGCCCAGGCTACCTAATTCGTGCTTTCACAGAACAGCAAGGGAATTGTGGGAATTATGGGTCCAGAAATGGACCGAATGACAATACAGACATGCTGATACTGATGGCCGGGCTGCTGAGTCAGGTGAGACGGCACACACTTCGGATATTGCTGGAGAGGCAACTGCAGAAGCGTCTTGTGATACATCTGAGAAAGAAGTAACTCCTAGGGCCCTATTTTGCCGCGGCGCATTGTGTATTCGCGACATGCACATGCTGTCATTGCTATTCTGTGCCAGCGCAACGTTCATTTTTTCAGGCAAAAAATCACGTTGTCTAGATAGCAGATGACATTGCGCCGTGACTGGCGGGTCAGCGAAAAGAAGAGGTGTGGTCTGGCGCAAAGCGCACCAGATGCTATTATGAGGACGCATAAACCATTTGGTCCTTTTTCGTCACTGGCGCATTGTTGAAAAGCTATTTTAGAGGCGCACAACGCTTTGAACCCCGATGTACCTGCTGCTGCGCCAGAGAGGCGAGCTGAACTGGCAGAAAAGTTGCAACATGTATTGCCTGTATAGCCATGTACTTTTATGTTTTAGTAAGCAAACAGGCACAAATAATGAGAATATAGCAATGTTGTGCAGTTTATAGCAATGTTCTGCAGTTTATTTACAATTTCTTTTGTCGTTTTAAATAAACAGCGATTGCAATGTTCTGCAGTTTATTTACGATTTCTTTTGTCGTTTTAAATAAACAGCGTGGCAAGTTGTAAGAAATAATATGGACAAATCATCAAAAAGAAAACTAGTGGACTAATGGTTTGATGGACCTTCACCTTCCGTTTATTTTTGATGTTTCCTTTGAGTTTAAAGCTTTTGTTTCCCGTCTTCTAACGTTGTTGTACCGCTTTCGGCACTGTTCGAAAGTTCTCTTCTTGCCAAAGGAGGATACAATTACTGAAGATATTTCCTCCCATACTTCTTTGACCCGCGGAGGGTTGGGGGGATTCTTTCCATCCTTGAATATTAGCCGTATTCGGATAAGGGTAGACGTCTACAGACGGCTGTAGCCGGCTGTAGTCAGCGATGCATTGTGGGCTGAAAATGTTGCATTATGGTTAGACTTTGTGTCAGAGTTGCCAGAAAGGCGTGGCGCTGTCACAAAAACGTCACAAGGTCAGATGACCTAAAAACCCATGTGATGTAGCCGCTTGTAGCCGTCTGTAGACAAAACGTGCAGCCGCTTGCAGTTGCTTTTTCCGCGGCTACAATCATCTATCTAACGCCTCCGTGGTGACGCAACTTTGCCCTGGTTGGTTTAAAGTTCATTGACGTCTGGACACGGATGTTGTGTAGCGCTCTGTCACGGAACTTCTCATCTTATATGTACGTTATTTTAGTCCAGTTTGAAGACATATCTTTTCTCTCTCTTTTTAACTTGTTCTGGGGCGTGTATCTGATGCTGTCAAGCTCAATCTTTTATTTATTTATGTATTTGTTAATCTCGTTTTTATTGTAGGCCTATTGCTTTGTGTCAGTAGGCTATACCTATTAATGATCTTTGGGTTATGGTTTTGCCCTGTTATTTTTCATCCTTGTGTTGTGCAGCACTTTGGGACATCTCTGTTGTTTTGTTTAAATGTGCTAGTAAAAAACAACTCGACTTGACTTGAAGTCTCAATGCACCCTACTACAACCGCCTGCCCCTCCTTGTCCCTCACACACAACACATGACTTCTCCGCCATCTACTACGAAGATCAGGTGGTGTAAACAAAAGACTTGTGTCCGACTTGACCGCCGCCTTTTAAACACCCGCCCATGCTGCGAGGCGGAGTTCTTGCTGACGCATGTAGCCGAAGTTAGACAGACGTAGACAGACCGGTGTGCTACTCGAACGAGGCTATTAACTGCTCACGCGCTTATACTTCACGCACGAGCAGATCAGTCTCCTCCACCGAAAAACACCTGCCGTCCGGGTAAATTCGCCAGCGTAATAGCAACAGACCATGGACAATGCGCCCGCTGGCTCTTAAAGAGAATGAGAGTATAAAATTAAATTCTCATTGGTTAATTGTATGTTATGCCCAAAACACACCCATGACTAATGAAGTAATTTAAGACCAACCCTTTTGAACAATGCGCCTGGTGCAATGTTCACTTTTTCCGCCGTCAAAATACCAAATTGTGTCGGGAACGCCCCCAAAAGCAACTTGCGTGACTGACTTCAGACAATCCGTATGATCGTGAAAATAGAGCCCAGTGTCTTACAAAGTTGTGATCCTGATGAGTTTTTGCTTTTGGGAGGGGATTAACTGCACTGCAAGTGTGTTAGACAGGAGCCATGTGGAGCCCTGAATTGATGATTGCTACAGATCTGGTTGATATTTCCAGGAACCTCAATGGCTGTCAAAAACAATATACTTGGGTACACTATTATAATAACATGTTGTCTTTAGCCAGGCTGGATAGGTTTCATGGTTTTAAGCACCAACTCAGCTCAGTCAGGAGCTGCTCAATAATTCCAGTTGTTTTTTGGATCACAGTTTACTTGTTTGTCATTATTTTTTTAGATCTGTCAAGCCTAAAAGTGCTTATTGGCATTTTAATGTTAATTTATTGTCCGATTCCAACTTTAAAGATGTGTTTAGACACTTCTGAAATTATTTCAGAACTACAATACCTTCATTCCAGTCCCTGCAACAATGGTGGGATTTTGGAAAGGTGCAAATCAAGCAATTATGTCAATAGTATGCTTTCAAAGAGAGACAGAACTCGGACCATTAAAAAACTAGAAAAAGAAATCTTAGACCTGCAAGTGTTGGCTGAACACACAGGCATCCCAAATTTAGCTGAACATCTACAAATCAAATTTATTGGCTGAATTATTAGACATCTCAGCACAGGGAGCTCTGGTTAGGTCTCGCTTTCAAAGCGCAGAGATGATAGATGCACCATCAAAACATTTTTTTTCAATTTAGAAAAAAAGAATGATCAGATGAGACTCATTCACGCTTTTCGTTCAGAGAATGGAAGTCTTTTAACTGACCGTGTCAGCATTCACAACAGAGTAGTTAACTTTTATAAAGAACTTTATAAAAGTGAAATTCCACAGAGCCAGGTTTGTGATGCTGCCTTCCTTGATGCCTTGCCCCAGGTGTCCACAGAGTCCAATGCCAACTTTGGCAAGGCTCTAACAATGGAGAAACTGGAATGTGTCCTCCAGGATATGGAGTGTGGACAAGCACCAGGGGTAGATGGTATACCTGTTGACTTCTAAGTCCTTTTGGCCTGAGTTGGGTAAAGACCTTCTAGCTGTACTTGGCAAGCCAAAATGGCAATATATGCCAGCAGAAGAGACAAAATTGAAAAAGACACCAGTGAAGATATTGTTTTGCTTTTCACTGTTCTAGTGAGGTCACACATTTTTATTGATTTCCATTTGTATAAGTTGATGAAAAATCAGGAGACATTTAAACAAATGTGGTGTCTTAATGGCGCATTGTGTTCAGTGAAAGATGATGTACTAGTTTTTGCACATTTTTTATCACCTGGCTAAGATGTAATTTTATTTATTTATTTGCAGTTTTTTGTCAACAAACAGCACAGTTGTGCTCTTGTATCCATTTAAAAAAGAAAAAACTGTAATAAAGGTGTTTTGAAATTCAAATTCTCTCACTGTCTCTCTCTCTCGCTCTCTCTCTCTGTCTCTGTTTGTGTCTCTGTTTCTGTCTCTTTTTCTCTCAGGTGTCCCCCAGGCTACTCTGGTCTGTCCTGTGAGAGCTGTGCCTCAGGTTTTGAGCGTGTGTCTGGTGGCCAGTATCTTGGCACGTGTGCAGGCTGCAACTGTAATGGCCACGCCAGCGCATGTGATCCCATCAGCGGGCACTGCCTGGTGAGGCATTGCTCTCTACACACCAGCGTTGTTTTTGACGTTTTTATTTTGTTTTAGTTTAGTCTTTTTATCCAGCTGTCCCTTTAGTTTTTATTGGTTTTAGTCATGTCCATACTCTTTAGTCTAATCAAGTTTCAAAGTCTCATCTGCCATGACCATCTTATCAGACAGGATTTTTTGATCACCTGACGCTTTTGTACAGTGTCTATGCTTGTGAAATATAAGCAAAATATCTCTAGCCCCACAATGTAATGTAACTTCTAAGTCTAATGTCTAAAGCTGTTGTTGTTAATGCACAGTCCCGAAGTTAGACACAAGAAACACAAATACTGCAGTTTAGTCTCATTTTTAATTCAACAATGTTGCATTATATATTTAATTGGAGCTATCGTCACATGACCAGCATTTATGCTGCTTCTCGTCTCATTTTTCTTACATGATAAAGGTTTGTTGACAATATTAGGTCATCATTTTCTTGACTAACGCAACATTACTACTACACAGACACACACACACACACACTCACACTCACACTCACCAAGTTGGGCATATTACATGTGCATTACTGTAATATGTTACTGAAAGCATTCTTACCTACCATTCTTACCTCACAGAGCTGCGAGCATAACACAGAGGGGCCTCAGTGTGACAAGTGTCGGCCAGGCTACTTCGGTGACCCCACACGAGGACGCCCAGATGACTGCAAGCCCTGCCCCTGCCCCTACACCGAGACTTCACGCAGGTGAGAGAGCTGCCTTAAAGAGAAAATACCTAATTCAACACCCACTTACATTACAAGTATGGTCTTTTTTAGATTACACTTTTATCCAGAGTGACTTAGAGTTATTTAGATACAGGGTTTTAGTTACAGTCCCTGGAGAAAAGTGGGGTTACATGCCTTTGTTGTTTACTCCCCCACCCTTATTCTTTCTAGTGGAACAGGATTCAAACCTGTGACCCTTCGATCCTAAAACCAACTCGCTAATCACTAGTCTACAGCTGCATTGATACTGCTTTTTGTTGTGTGTGTGTGTGTGTGTGTGTGTGTGTGTGTGTGTGTGTGTGTGTGTGTGTGTGTGTGTGTGTGTGTGTGTGTGTGTGTGTGTGTGTGTGTGTGTGTGTGTGTGTGTGTGTGTGTGTGTGTGTGTGTGTGTGTGTACGTTTGTGTGGGCAGGTTTTCAGATACCTGTTTCATGGATCATGATGGTCAGGCCACTTGTGATGCCTGCAGGCCTGGCTACACTGGTCGGCGTTGTGAGCGGTGAGGAAGCGACATTATTGCCCACATCATTACAATCACATTCCAATCAATGCAATGACAGTATTGAAATAATAATACCTAAAAGGTTTCACACTGACATAACGTTTACATTTGTACAGATGTGCTGCTGGTTATGTCGGGAACCCTCTGCAGCCAAATGGCAAATGTGTCCCTGACTGTGAGTTTCCAATATATCTTTCTGTCTCTAATGCTTTTTTGGTAGATGGCATTTTTTTGTGCAATAGATCACTTTCACAATCAAAGACAATTGTGGCCGCAAAACAATGGCAAACAAAAGAATTAATAAAGACAAAAATGTGGCAGTAACAAAAAGTGGCAAAAAACAAAAACAATGTCATTTCGAAGCTCACTATATATGATAACTATACAACAAGGAAAGCTTATTTAAATATTATCAAGGTGTGTCCAGTGATGTAGAGAAGCAACACCATCTCTGCTTTGCTTTCTCACTTTTGTCTCAGCTGCACCCTCTACAAAATGCGACAACAGAGGAACTATCAGCTCCATCAGCAGCAGACCGTGCCAGTGCAAGGTAAACAAAAACAAACACAAAATATTATGATCATGTCCGAAATGTTCATTTCACTATTTAGGCTGCATAGTGAACATTTGGGATTCAGCCTTTACTAGTGGACATGTATAGATTTTAATATTTAGTCAAGTGATTTTGTTTATAACATGGTGATTTCAATGTAGTAGGTTACTAAAAAACACATGTGCTAAATACAGTAACTATTACCATAACCATAACAAACACAACACACAGTGGACACATTTAATCACCAGACGTTCCCTGAATATTATCGGTGTATCCCTATGACCTGTATGTGATATGTGAAGTACTGACTGCTGGTGCACAGTCCCATATTGAGCGGAGCTGTTGTTGCTGCTCTCCACCTTCTAGGCTAACGTGGCGGGTAATCTGTGCGACGAGTGCAAGATTGGCACGTTCCACCTGAGTGGCTCCAACCCTGAGGGCTGCATGCAGTGCTTCTGCATGGGCATCACCAAGCAGTGTGCCAGCTCGTCCTGGACCAGAGACCAGGTGAGGGCACACACACTTGAACACACCCATTCATTGGCAGGTAGAACACACACATAAAGATACATACTCAGTCAGAGACCAGGTGAGAGCATGCACACCTGAACACACCCGTTCACCTGCAGGTACAACACACATATGCAGATACTGTACATTCTGCCACACGCCCAAAGATAAGCAGTTATAATCAAACACAAACATCCATTTCATATCCACTCTATGGACCAGGTGACACACATAGGTAAACAAATACACACAGATGCATACTTACACCTCACACACGCACACACACACACACACACACACACACACACACACACACATACA
>CM059270.1:120000-165000 GCA_030347295.1 Setipinna tenuifilis | reverse complement strand
CTAATTTCTTTTTATGGTTTTGGCTGTAGCCCCAAGATGCCTGCTAATTTTGGATATGTGTATTGCGTCATGGTGCACATATGACTGTATTTGGTTAAAACATGCTGCAGTTCGGTGGATGAGCTTCTTGAGTTGTCCTGACTGCTTGCTCTTCTTCACTATCTCTATCCCTCTTTCTCTTCCTTCAGCTCTAGTGTTTAGAAACTGCTTTCATCTCTGCAGCCCTGTGCTCTCTGCTCTAAGTTGTACTTTATTACATAAGATATGTGGCATCAGGGGGCTTCTGTGGTTAGTGTTTATGCCTATGGTGTTTTACACACTAGATCTCAAGGCATAAATGTCATGGTGGCAAGAAATATTTGAAATAGCTCTGGCTCATGAAACTTTGCCACTCTGTTTGAGTGCAAAGGCAGTTGGGTGTCTGGAGGGGAAAGTTACATGTTGAGCTGCTCTCTGATGTTTGGCTCTTGAAATTTTAAAACGGAGTAGGCGGTCTGCTGACACCTGTGGAGATTTCTACCTGGAGGGATATTTGCCCGCCAACTGTGAGGACACAATCTTCGTCAGTAATGCCAGCATCATCATGGATGGAAGTGGCTCCCATGCTACCGGCGTGGAGGAGATGACCACTCGGCCGCTTGTAGGCCATTTGTTACTGTCCACGCCACTTCGCCAACACCCAGTCACACCACGACCCCATCATCCAATTAGTCTCACACATACCCCTCCACAGTTCAACCCAAGCCGACAGGCCCGGGAGCGAAACCTGGACTCTTTCTTGCGCCACTACTTGGACCGTTTCAACCTGCGATTGCTCATGCTTGAGGGAAACACCCTTGATATGAAAGACAGTCTGAAGGTCTTGGGCAAACAGCAGCAGCAGTTGAATGCTCAACTTGGACAGCTGCAGGGCTTGATAGCCACCAGTCAGGCAGCAGAGAAAGTGGAGATTTTAGCCAGGAACTACAGCAACATGGAGACTCGACTGAATCGGCTGGAAGACAGACTAGAGATTTTAATAGATGGATTTACTGCCCTAGCACAGGAAATTAACAAGATCAAACGCAGTAGGCACATCTCCCGTTCCACACAGGAGGGCAGAGGTCTGCCCCCAAGTACCGACATCCCCAGACTTACCACTGTCTCCAGAGCTACCACCAGACCTCACAGGAGAACTATCATTTTCAGCAGAAAATTTGTACCCACCTCTGTTCCCAAAGTACCTGTTCCAAAAAGTATACCCACACCAGCTACAAAGAGGTCTAATACCAGGACTTCCTCAACAGAGGAGAAGCCCAAGGATAAACAGAAGGCCAAAGGTAAAAATAAAATGGCCAATAGCTCAAAGAAAGAGCAATCAAAATCCTCAACTTCAAAGGTCCCACAACCCCCAACGAAAAACACACATGCCCATGCAACTTTTGTTGGATCTCAGTCAAAAACTCAAAGACAAACACCAAGGGTCCCTAATAAGAAGGCATTAGGAAAAGTCCCCAATATTACTAGCACACAGGCTATCAAAGATCTCAGTATAAAATTACAAGGGAGAGAACTTAAAACAGCAACAAGGTTTCAAGTGCAACCGCCATCCCATACGAAAAAGCCTCCTGTGAAAGAGGCAGTGAACGCTTCTGCGACCAATGATCCTAAAAAGGCCAAGGCGAAGCAAAACGCAGCTGCCAAACCCTCCAGTCAAATCAAAAATGGTTCGCAGTCTGCATCTAAAACTCCTAGCCAAAGCAAGATACAACAACCATCAGCTACCAAACTTCCTACTAAAGCAAAAAATAGTCTCCAATCAAAAGGGAAGAATGCAGTCAAGATTCCTAGCCAAAGCACGAAGCAGCACCATTCACAAGCCAAACCTCTTAATCAAACCAAAAATGGTTACCGATCAGAAATCCAGACTCCCAGACAAAATAAGAAAGACACCCAACCAGAAGTCAAGATTTCTAGCCAAAGCAAGAAGCAGCAGCAACCACAAGCCAAACCCTCTAGTCAAACAAAGAATAGTCACCAATCCAAAGTCAAGATTCCTAGCCAAAGCACGAAGCAGCACCATTCACAAGCCAAACCTCTTAATCAAACCAAAAATGGTTACCGATCAGAAATCCAGACTCCCAGACAAAATAAGAAAGACACCCAACCAGAAGTCAAGATTTCTAGCCAAAGCAAGAAGCAGCAGCAACCACAAGCCAAACCCTCTAGTCAAACAAAGAATAGTCACCAATCAAAAGTCAAGATTCCTAGCCAAAGCAAAAAGCAGCGTCAATCAGCAGCCAAACCTCCTAGCCAAAGCAAGAAAAGCCCATTAGTCACCAGGGTTCCTAGTCAAAGTAAGATAAGGTACCAGTCAGCAGGTAATGCCCAAAAACAGACCAAGAAGGAACCTCGATCATCTAGTCAGATTAAGCGAGAGAACCTACCTGGACAGTCTGGCAGTACTAAAAAACAGCACCAACCTGCAACCAGGGGGCCTAGTCTAACAAATACAGTCCACATATCAACTGTGAAACCCTCTAGTCAAAACAAAAAAGAGCTCCAGTCAGGAGCTAAGACTGCCAAGCAAAAGAAGATAGAGGAACAAACAGCACCAAGAGGACCCAGCCAAACAAAGAAAAAGAAGCAAACAGCTGTTAAGCACTCCAGCCAAAGCAAGAGAGACAGTACACAACATTTTAAGAGGACTAATAAAGATTATAAAGCTGGTAGAGCTCAGGAGAATCACAGGGCTCCAACTGAGTTAGTCATTAGGAAACCCTCTCCTAAAAATGGCAAAGACCAAACATCAAAATCATATCAGTTAGATAGTCCTCTTCAGAATGGCCAAGGAGAGTCAAAACACAAAACAAACATAAGGGAACCCCCCAAATCCCCCTCCTCTTACAACCCCCTGAGGGAATCAAACACCAAAGTCAAACTTAATCCTGACAACAGGCAACACTCTCAGCCACAGTCCAGTGCCTTGGATCTTCTTAGTATTCTCCAAGGAAATTACAAGAGCAACAAGAAGGAGCCTACAAATATTGAGCTGCATATAGTTTTAGGAAGGTTGGCTGTCCCTGTTAAAATCATCCCAGAGTCAGAATAAAGCCTAGGTCTCTCTTGTGCCAGTAGTACAGTATGAAGTTATGAATTCACAGAAACATTTGACTGAAAAAAGTTCCAGTTCTTTGTTTTTTAACAAACTTCATCACAATGGAGGTCTTGCTATTTTGTGCAGCCACAACTTTGCTGACTGTTACTTACTGTGCTGAAATAATTGATACCCCTTCTGGAAATGTTATTGTATTTATCCAACTACATGCTGTATGCCTCTCCGTCTCTTGCCATCTCTAAACAGGACAGAAATTAATTTCATGATGCCATATTCCATCAAATAGTAAAACTATTTGCATTTTAGGAATAATTAATTATATCCCCATACAATGTAAATTGTTCAGTTACATTTAGTTCAATGTCTTTTGTCTAATTTTCTAGAAACTGTTCTTGCTAGCTATCAGTGTAAGTGTGTTGTCTATTTTACTGTGCAGAGCATGTTTAAGAACAGACTAAATGAGATTCTTTGTTGTCACTGACATCACTATTATTCATGCACAGTAACAGTTAACAGCATGGACTGAAGTCAATTTTAGAAAAGCATGGCATTTATGGCTAAGGAAGGTCACAGTCAACTTGCACACTCATTAGTGTCTAGAGCAAACTGTCAACTGTCAGTTGAGCTTAAATCTTGCTAGGCTTTAAAATGCTTAAGAAAAAACTTCATTTTAGATATATAAGTTATTTTGATTATTTAACCTAATTATATTGTAATTCAGTAACATACACTGGATGTATTTGAGTAGCATATTTACCTTAAGATTTTTTCAGATTTCTGTTCATGTATGTTCATATTAGGCTGTATATGTAGAACATGTAGACATGTTTGTTGACACTCAAACAGTATATCTTAAATAAGTAGCTGCGGGACAGGATGTAAGTGTTTTTCGGATACTGCTATGGACTACCTCAAGGACAAGGAGATTGTAAAACACGTGACTGTTTTACGATTGGAGAAGATGAATAGATGTCCATTTTTTGATATATGGATGGATATTTATGCTGAATTTTGTACATTTTCCCCAAGAGTGACTGATTAGTCTGTAGTCTCTAAGATTATATTAGTAGCTATACTCACTCATTTTTTTTATTTTACTTTGCTAAAAATGATGTACCCATTCCACGTGCAATATTTTCAATGCATTCTTAGACTCGTCATTTTGCCAAAATTGAGCATGTTTTTAACTGTTGGCCGTCCATTTTCTGTAAAAAGAATTTGTTTTGTTTGTTTTAGTTATGTTCATTTGTACCTTATATACAGTCATTTTGTTGGTTCCTGTGTTGCTGACCTTGTATTTGCAATGACAATAATAAATTAGATCCCTCTATCATGCATTAGTACACCATATAGGCCTAAATAATAATAATTAAAAAAAAAAAACAGTATTTCAAAGCCAGTTGTTAAGTTATGAAGGTGGCTGCTCTGTTTGGACATCTCTGGAGCTCGGAGTGAGCAGGTAAGACACTCAGGACCACTGGAGAACCCCCTCTTTGCCCAGATCAGCTCTGAGAGTAGGGGATAGGCCTGCTTGGGCGCTAAGGCTTTCCAGCTTTAAGTCCATGGTGCATAGGGTTGCATTTCAATGTTGCCTTCCTACTTTTGCTTCAAACTGTTGGTGCTGTGTTTTTGTCATTGTCATGTGTGTGGATGGTCTAGCTGTGTTGGTTGAATGTACAGTGTGACTGAAGGTATGGTTTCAACATGTGCAACATGTTGAGTAGGCCATGGCTATCTCCAATGGTTGACCATAGCCATTTGTCTCTTTGTTGTGTTTCCTAAAGGGTGACCTATGATCCACTGTAGAGATAGAACTATTGTTACACGTTAAATGTTGTTGTTAGGCTCTCTTTTTGTTTTGTATCTTCATGGGATATTATGATGTGTTTTACAAGATACTGAAGTCAGTGATGGTTGGGGCACCATGAGGAAATTAAATGGTGCTTTTTACTGTTGGCTTCAAAAAGCTGGTCTGCGAGGGTTTCTTCTTTTTCTTTTAGAAAATATTGCTTCTGGAATGCATTTCCCTCTGGTTTGTGTGTTGGTCTCATTCATGTGGCTTTCCCCTTTCCTGCACAATGTTAAGCACTTTAGCTATTCAGTTTGCCATATGCTTGACATCCATACACCTGCTATCAAAACAAATGCTCCGGCATGTTGGTAATGTAAGGCATTCTATGACGTGGTGACATGGTGTTGAGATTATTGCAATTTCTTTTGCAGCTGTGCAGCAGGATATGTTGGAAACCCTCTGAGTGGACGAAGTTGTTCACGAGAAAATTACGGTAAGTGTTTGTGTGCTTGTCGTAGGGTACCGTGACAGGAGGTCTTTTGAGGCAGACGCAGACACAGGAACTTGGTTGAGAGGGAGATTTATTGAACTCCCAGCCAGGGGTCACCCAGTGCAAATATTTACAGTGCAAAAATATACCAAAAATAGAAAAATAAACAATGACACGAGGGTCAAAATAAACAAAAAGAATTTTCAAAAGACAAAAAGTCAAAATGATAATTAAGGCAAAACTGCTAACAATAGCTCAAAGCAACTTCTCATACACTGAGAGATTGAGGCTTACCATACAACAGGTGTATACGCATCACTAGCCTCACTATGAATGACTACAGCAGCTCTTTTACAGAGAACAAACTACCGCGCCTCCAGTGGACCATTCCACTTACTCAGGTGAGACGGGGGTAAAAACATGCATTATAAGCATAAACCAAACAAAATGACACAAATGCACCATGTAAACATATTTACCGTACACAGGTAAAATAATTGCACATTATGAGCGAACACTCAATGAATAGAAGTACAATATGCACAAAATCATGTCAACCGGGCTCTACCAATGCCTAGGACGCGCACCGCTCGTGAACGCGAACGTGCCCGACACAGGGAGCTTCGGCATAAAAATCAAGCAGTGAAGGTGCGCGCTCCCTTTACACATGCTGAAACTACGCGGTGAACATGTAAGTACTTAAAACAAGATTGCTGATGGTTTACAATGTAAACGGTGTTTAGCACAGAATAAAAATGTTCTTACTGCGTACCTAAACCATGTCTGAGACTGTGTTTGTTGCGGGATGATTAATGTTTAAACCTAACGTAACATTGGTACAATGTTAGCGCGTGCACTCACCAAACATCGTAGAAAATGTTACTAACTGTCAGAAGAGTATGATGGATGGGAGAATGTTACCGTAGGTTCAGACACAATTTAGAACGTTTACAACCATTGTTTTCAAGGCACAGAAATGCATGCTCATCCCGAAGCGGGGAAAAGTTTTTAAAAATAGCCAGGCTGCTTCCTGGGGTGCCACGTGATGACGTGACGCCGAGTTGCGGCATCACACACCCCTCCCCTTAAAACTGACCCTCCTCGTAGAGGCGGGACAGATAATCAGCAACCACGTTGCTCTTTCCAGTCCGATACCGCACTGTAAAGCGGTAAGGCTGCATGGCCATAAACCAGCGAGTCACTCTCGCGTTAGAGTCCTTCATTTTATGGAGCCACTGCAGGGCTCTGTGGTCAGTTTCTAGAACAAAGTCTTTGCCCACCAGGTAGTACCTCAGAGTGTCCAAGGCCCATTTCACAGCCAAACACTCCTTCTCTACCGTCGAGTACCTGGTCTCACGGGGGTACAGCTTCCTGCTGATGTATTGTATGGGCTTACAGTCCTCACCCTCGCCCTGGAGCAACACCGCCCCAAGACCAACACCCGAGGCATCAGTCTGTACCACAAATGGTAAGTCAAAATCAGGGCTCTGTAGTACAGGGTCCTTGCACATACAGTCTTTTAAATCCTCAAAGGCCCGCTGGCAGGCTTCTGTCCAACAGACCTTATTGGGCGCGTTCTTGCGCGTCAGGTCGGTCAGAACAGCGGCCCGGCTAGAAAAATCCGGGATAAAACGCCGGTACCATCCAACCAGTCCCAAGAAGGACCGGATGCCCCTCTTGGTGGTTGGAGGAGGACAATTTTGAATGGCCTCCACCTTGCTGAGCTGTGGCCTGATAACACCACCTCCAAGGACATAGCCCAAGTAGCAAACCTCGGGCTTGCCCAGATGGCACTTGGAGGCATTGGCCACCAACCCAGCCTGGTGAAGCCGGCGAAAGATGTCCTTCAGGTGGCCCACATGCTCCTCCCAGGTGGAGCTGAAGACCACCACATCGTCAATATAGGCGCCCGCGTACTCCTCGGCCCCCCTCAGTACCTGGTCCATCAGGCGCTGAAAGGTTGCCGCGGCGCCATGTAGCCCAAAGGGCATGACTGTAAAGTGGTACAGCCCTGAAGGCACTCGAAATGCAGTCATTTCCTGAGCCTCTGGTGTGAGGGGCACCTGCCAATAGCCCTTGCACATGTCCAGTGTGCTCAGGAACTTGGCCTTCCCCAACCGCTCCATCAGGTCATCGACCCGAGGCATGGGGTAGGGGTCAAACGCAGAGATGCTGTTGAGCTTGCGGAAGTCCACGCAAAAGCGCAGCCCACCGTCCTTTTTAGGCACAAGGACAACGGGACTGCACCACTCGCTGTGCGAAGGCACTATGACCCCTACCTCCAACATGGCCTGCACCTCCTGCTTCAGCACCGGGATGAGCTTGGCCGGTACCCTGTAGCAGGTCTGTCGGATGGGTCCTGGTGACGTCAGGCGGATGCTGTGCTGGGTCATCGAGGTCCTCCCTGGCTCCTCCCGCAACAGACCCTTGGGGATGCACCTCTGCAGCTCCCTCTGCTGGCGTGGAGTCAGATGGCTCAGCTCCAGCGGTGTAGACTCCCCCCGAGCGACTGGGAAGTACTGCTCCTGCAGCTCCTCCTCGTCCTCGATGGCACGGGCCCACAGCTGGTTGCCAGGCACCTCCTCCCGCGGAAGCCAGAGTTTCAGCAGGTTGATGTGGAACACCTGCTGAGGCTTTCGACGTCCAGGCATGGAAATCTCGTACGTGACGGGACCCATCTTTCGCAGAACCTCAAAGGGGCCCTGCCACTTGGCCAAAAGGCTGCTCTCTGCTGAGGGCAACAGCAGCATCACTTTCTGTCCTGGCTCAAAGGAACGGCTACGCGCACTACGGTCGTACCACGACTTCTGCTGTGCCTGCGCCTTAGCCATGTTCTCGTGAGCCATTGTGGTGAGCTGCTCGAGTTTGTCCCGCATACGTAGCACATAGCTGACAATGTTCAGTTGCTGGCTCTGCTGACTTCCTTCCCAAGCCTCCCGGAGTACGTCCAGAGGGCCCCTCACAGGCCGTCCGAACAGGAGTTCAAAAGGGGAGTAGCCTGTCGACGCCTGGGGCACCTCCCGGTAGGCAAAAAGAAGATAGGGAAGCCATTGATCCCAGTCAGAGCCAGAGTCATTCACAAATTTACGTAGCATGGCTTTGAGCGTCTGATTGAACCGCTCAACCATGCCGTCGGTCTGTGGGTGGTAAGGTGTGGTCCTAATACCCCGTATACCTAGGAGTCTATACACTTGTTGTAGGAACTTGGAGCTAAAATTAGTCCCCTGGTCTGTTAGGATCTCCCGAGGCACACCCACCCTGGAAAATAGCTGTATCAAACAGTTGGCTATCTGCCTAGCCTTGATGTTTCTAAGGGGGAACGCTTCGGGGTACCTTGTTGCATAGTCGCAGATCACCAAGATGTATCGGTGACCTGCTCTACTTTTTTCCAGTGGGCCGACTATGTCCATTGCAATGCGTGTGAAAGGAACGTCCACTATGGGGAGACTTACTAACGGGGCCTTGGTCCCCCTACTGGCTTGAGAGGTTAACTGGCACTCAGGACAAGACTTGCAGTAATCAATGATATTCTGATAAAAACCTGGCCAATGAAATCTCTGCGCTATTCTGCACAATGTCTTCTGCTGTCCTAAGTGACCAGCCCAGGGCACGCTATGTCCCATCTTTAACACAGTGTTCCTCAGAGATCGAGGCACCACTAACTGCTCGCCATCCTCACTGATACGAAACAGCTTCCTCTCTCTCACCATGTAGCACTCCTTTCCCTTAGCCTGGAACTCAATTAGCTGCTCAGGTAAAACGGCTTTATTGAACAGGGGCTTTAAGGTAGGGTCAGCTTGCTGCATGGCTTCAAAATTCCCTCCTATGAGGTCATCCTCACTAATTGGGGGATGAGGGACTTCCTCCACCATGGTGGTACCTCTAACCTTGCTGCACCTGCGCTCAGCCTTAGTTTTCTTTTCTTTCCTCACTGGAAAGGGCAACTCACGCCACCCCTGTGACAGGTCATGCTGGGCCTTACACTGTGCCCTAGTGGTGACATAAGCAGTAGCAGATACATCCCTACTCTGCAAGAGGTCTGCTAAAACAGGGACATCCTGTCCTACGACCACTGGATATGGGGACTCATCCATAATACCAACACAGAGTAAGTAAGCCTGTCCGTCAATGTCAAGGGTAATATCTGTGGTGTCATACTCCCTTATATCTCCATGTATACACCTAACCTTTACCTTGCCAGTACCCATGATGTGCTGTGGGCTTAGACACTTCCTCTGCACAAATGTCTGACTGCTCCCAGAGTCTAATATAGCCTCCCATGTCCTCCCCCTAATTTTAACAGGGATGGTAACACTTGTCCTGCTGGGCCCAATAGGGTTAGTACTATGGGGCTGGGGAGTGTAACAGAGGTTAGACTCAGTGGACTGGCCTAAAGGGCATTCTGGTCTAATGTGTCCTGGCTGACCACATTTATGACAGACTACAGTGGGCTTAGGTTTCCCTTGTGCTGCTGGTCTGTCCTTGGGGTAACTGTACTTCCTAGACTCCCTACCAGTACCACCCACAAACTTACTCGCTGCACGGCCACTGTCTCTCATCTGTCCTTGCTCTCTCCTTGTGCCAGTATCCACACAGCCCAGCTGAAGGCCTCGACGTCCACGTCTGGCTGCAAGGTAGGTCTCAGCGAGCTCCGCTGCATGTGTGGCAGACCGGGGGTTGTGCTCCTTAATCCAGGTGCGGATCTCCGGGTTTAAAATCCACAAGAATTGCTCCAGAATCAAAAGCTCAGCTATCTCCTCCTTGGACCGTTCCCGTGGACAGACCCACTTTTCAAACAGGTCCCGTAGCCTTGCCTGCAGCTCCCGTGGCGTTTCTCCCTCCAGCACCTCCTTGGAGCGAAACCTCAGCCGGTAGGTCTCACAGTCTATTTCATACTTTGCGAGAATAGCTCGCTTTACTTTATCGTAGTCCTGAGCCTCTCTTATGTCCATGGCCACATATGCTGCTCGGGCCTTGCCTGTCAATAGAGGCACCAAGCAGACGGCCCACATATCCATAGGCCAACGACTAGCCATAGCTATCCTCTCGAACGTCGTGAGGTAGTGCTCAATGTCCTCGTCCTCCACAAATGGGGACATTTTGGGTGTAGCCCATGCCATGGGAGGTGGGGTGGGGCTGTAGTAAGCAGACACAGTAACTGGGTTGGAGGGGATGCTGCCCTCTCCTGGAGACACTCGCCCAAGCACGTTGGCTGCTGATACAGACCTACTAGGCGGCTGTGATGCTGGTGGCTCTGGGGACTGGCGATCCAACTGCTCCGAGCTCACAAACGCCTGCAGCTGGCTGAACTGGTGCTGCAGAGCTTTGAAGCGTTGGTCCTGTTGCCGCATTTCCCTCTCGAACCGGACATCTCTCTCCGTTTGCTTCTGCATGAAGCGCCGCATCACCTGCTCCAAATCCAGGCTGCTGTCATCGTCAGATGGCGGTGCCTGCTCCTCATCTCCCTCACGGTGCTCTGCCCTGGCTGTGGGCTCACCCTGAGCCAATGGCTGTCTCACCTCGCTCCTGCTGCGGGGTTGTTGTAGCGCACCGCGCCTCATCCTCACGGCACTGGATCCCACTGCTGCCACCAAAATGTCGTAGGGTACCGTGACAGGAGGTCTTTTGAGGCAGACGCAGACACAGGAACTTGGTTGAGAGGGAGATTTATTGAACTCCCAGCCAGGGGTCACCCAGTGCAAATATTTACAGTGCAAAAATATACCAAAAATAGAAAAATAAACAATGACACGAGGGTCAAAATAAACAAAAAGAATTTTCAAAAGACAAAAAGTCAAAATGATAATTAAGGCAAAACTGCTAACAATAGCTCAAAGCAACTTCTCATACACTGAGAGATTGAGGCTTACCATACAACAGGTGTATACGCATCACTAGCCTCACTATGAATGACTACAGCAGCTCTTTTACAGAGAACAAACTACCGCGCCTCCAGTGGACCATTCCACTTACTCAGGTGAGACGGGGGTAAAAACATGCATTATAAGCATAAACCAAACAAAATGACACAAACGCACCATGTAAACATATTTACCGTACACAGGTAAAATAATTGCACATTATGAGCGAACACTCAATGAATAGAAGTACAATATGCACAAAATCATGTCAACCGGGCTCTACCAATGCCTAGGACGCGCACCGCTCGTGAACGCGAACGTGCCCGACACAGGGAGCTTCGGCATAAAAATCAAGCAGTGAAGGTGCGCGCTCCCTTTACACATGCTGAAACTACGCGGTGAACATGTAAGTACTTAAAACAAGATTGCTGATGGTTTACAATGTAAACGGTGTTTAGCACAGAATAAAAATGTTCTTACTGCGTACCTAAACCATGTCTGAGACTGTGTTTGTTGCGGGATGATTAATGTTTAAACCTAACGTAACATTGGTACAATGTTAGCGCGTGCACTCACCAAACATCGTAGAAAATGTTACTAACTGTCAGAAGAGTATGATGGATGGGAGAATGTTACCGTAGGTTCAGACACAATTTAGAACGTTTACAACCATTGTTTTCAAGGCACAGAAATGCATGCTCATCCCGAAGCGGGGAAAAGTTTTTAAAAATAGCCAGGCTGCTTCCTGGGGTGCCACGTGATGACGTGACGCCGAGTTGCGGCATCACAGTGCTCTTTTGCTTTCTGAGGTTCGCTTTATGGAGAGAGTGGCCAGTGATGGCTACCTTGTCCTGGCTAATGTCTTCAAAATCCTTCTTACAGGAAGCTGCTACCAGTGTGATGAGAGGGGAAGCGAAGGTTGCAGTGGCAATGGGATCTGCCGTTGCAAGGCAAGAGGATCATGGCGGAATGTTTTTAACTACATTTTACCATCATCTCTAGGAACAGTATTATTCTTATTGACATGGTTATGTGTGGCTGTGTGTTTACATGTGTGTTTGCAGATGAACGTGGAGGATACATATTGCTCCAGCTGTAAATCCAATAGCTTTCACCTGAGTGCCCTGAACAAAGATGGATGCCTGTCCTGTTTCTGCATGGGCGTAGTCCAGAAGTGTACCAGCTCCAACTACTACCGAGATGTGGTACGCCGTGGGGGGGGGTCGGGAAAGGTTAAAATCCACAACTGTGTACTGTAATTGAGATATTAACTTACCACATTATTGGGATCTACGCTGCTTAAAATGTTCCCCCAAATTTTATGTCTGGCTAGGTGTCCACCTCCTTTACACCAGGAAACTTCCAGGGTTTCTCACTGGTTAACCGGCAGGGCAGCACTGTGATCACCAGCGGGTTCAGCGTGGAGGTGTCCACAGAGGGCACCCGCCTCTCCTACAGCCATTTCCAGCAACTAAGCCAGGAACCACACTACTGGCAGCTGCCTGGAACCTTTAAAGGAGACAAGGTAATGTTCACTGGAACTACAGGTACATCCAGCACTACCGTCCCTGGGCCCACTTCTTTCCTGTCGTCTTTTTTTGTCTTTCTCAACCCTTTGCAATTCTTTTCATGTGCTTTCTCCTCTGATCTTTGGATTGTGGATGAGAGATTCTTCAACTCTGAGAGACCAGACAAGAGTTGTTTGGAGATTGTTCATTATTTAGGTCTAAAGCCCTCAGGCAGTGGGAATTGAGCTCTCTTTTGGGGCCTGACAAATGTGGACACGTTGCCGACATTTTTCATTCATTGACGTTTCATGTTTCAGTGATGGATTAGTGGGCTGTGGTGCAGATGTTTCTGTTTAAAACACCAGTAACCATGACCGCACTGCGTCTTGCCTTGTTTTTGTAGGACAGACCAAAACAATTGGCTCGACTAAAGCGGGCACCACAGGTAAAATGGTTTAGAGAACGAGCTTGTGTGTGTGTGTGTGTGTGTGTGTGTGTGTGTGTGTGTGTGTGTGTGTGTGTGTGTGTATGTATGTGTGTGTGTGTGTGTGTGTGTGTGTTGTATGTAAGTAACATTTGCGTTCAATTAGTTCCTTGTGAGCTAGTTTCACTGATTGTGAGCAATTACACTGCTCACAAGATGACTGATAGAGTTACCCAGCATATTGATGATTTGAGCTTTGAAGTGGTACACAACAAAATGTTGTTTGCGGGTGCAGGTGACGAAATGAAACTGGCTCACCGCAACTAATGGTTTGATGTTTGGAGCTCTTTGTGTGTCCCAACACCTGCATGTGTTCCAAAAGTACAATTCCACTCACCAAACAGTTGCAACATCCCACATTACTTAATTTTTTTTGTGTTGGTATTTATAGTACAGTAAACACACCCTACACTTCATCGCTCCCAGTAAACACTTAACAGCTCTGCTGGAGTAACAATTTTAGTGCCTTGCCATATTGAAAAGGTCCAGCTGTCCTTCCTTTTGAAAAATCCCCCAGCTTACAACAGTACACCTGTTAACCTATTCATTACTATTTCCCAATAAACCTGCCCTTTGCACTCATTCTACCTCATTAGTCCATAGCCAGCAGGGTCTCCAGACTGTGGATTATTGTCTTTGGACACTACAGTACTAGCAAGAATGAAGTAACAGAGACTAATCTATGAAAAAACCCTGCAATGGAAAAGTAATGTAGTTAGAACTCACGGGGGCCCTTCTGCTGTATTGTTTTGCTTTAATAATTCCTCATGCCCCCCTGACGTCCCCCGTGTCATAACACCTTAATACGACTTGAGCATGATCTTGCATGCAGCCTTACTGCTTTTTGATGCATGGTAAGAACTGTCCCTCCCGCCCTAGTCTCTTAACAAAAAAAGCTTTACTCTAGCTGACCCCAACTCCTGTGCCCCCTAGTGGCCTTCAGATGAGGCACAACTACAGGAGGATGAGATCTGGGCTCTCCTTTCCAACTTCTCCAGCCACCCGCTACCTCCGTCCCCCATTTCCTCCTCCTCCCACTCCTCCAAGCATGGGGCCCCAAGCTCCAACCACACCCACCGTTCAGGCTCAGGTGCCATGGCCTTAAGTGTCTCCTCTGGCCACACCAACGCTGTAGGAGCCCCCGGAACCTCTGGTCGCCCCCAGAATACAGAGCTCCCAGCGCAGGTACAGTGCACACCCCAGAGCCCAGGCCAGTTACCCAACAGACTTTTATTTTGGGGGCTGTGGGTGTACTCAGAAAGGCAAAAAGTAGTAGATGTGTGTGTCTCTGTGCCTTTGTGTGTGTGTGTGTGTGTCTGTGTGTGTGTGTGTGTGTGTGTGTATTATCTATAAGTTATGGGTTGCTGTATGGGCTGCTGACCATTAGGTCTGAGTTTGAACCCATGATTGTGCGAGTTGGTAAAGAGTTAAACCATTTGCTGCTATCTCACTTGGGACCTGCACACCCTGTGGCTGAGGCCTCCCAGCAGCCAAAGTTAATGATCAAGCGGTATTCCAACCCAGTTAAAGTGAGACTAAGTGAGTCATCAGGCACGCCATGTCTGGACACATTGTTTAGGAAGGGTGAATTAGAGTTCGGATGGCTGTGCAAGATGGCTGTTCGGTCGCCCTACAGGTTGGAAGCAGAATTGTCTTTCTTATGTCTCATTGAAACTACAGATGGGAGAAACCTGCTTCTGCAAACTTGCATAGTGCAGTAATAACCTATAGAGGGATGGTACGCTGATCCATTCACCCTGTTACAACCTCATAAACCACTGAAACAATTTTGGAAGATTATTTTAAGGTTGAAAAAACTACTTGTTGCTTTAAGGTAACCCAACCTTAGCGCATTCACTGATACTGTGAAATGTTTATCTGTCAAGGCAGAGAGAAAGAGAGCAATACACAACTCTGCCAAACATGCAGTGCAGACAGGCATTCTACAAGGCAGTCTCAGTCTCTCTCTCACTTTACCCCTTCCTGCTGCATTCATTGTCTGACCTGCTTGAATGCTCTGCCCTGCTGCTTTATCTCTCTCCTGTCTTTCTTTATCTTGTTCTCTTGCTTTGCTTCATCCCTCCTTCACCTCTGGCCCAGTCTTCCCCCGTGCACCGTGTGTCGGGGTCCAACACCGGCATCAACGCCGGTACCAGCAC
This sequence comes from Setipinna tenuifilis, assembly GCA_030347295.1. Lineage (NCBI taxonomy): Eukaryota > Metazoa > Chordata > Actinopteri > Clupeiformes > Engraulidae > Setipinna > Setipinna tenuifilis. Next base: position 149,609 of record CM059270.1, on the reverse strand, counting down.
CCCCTCGCAGGAGATGCTCTTCTGGCGACTCCCCGAGGTCTACCGAGGGGACCAGGTAACCCGAGCGACTGGTGCACATTAAACCAACTCTCCCACCAGGACTCACAGTGCCACCATGTGGCGAGTCTGTTAACAGGTGTCAACGTCAGCTGGGCCTTGGGTGCGAAGGTCCTGCTCAAACTGATCTCAGAGCAGCAGGTCATTTCTGTCTAGAACTAATAAAGTTGAATAATCATAGTAATAACGTTTGTTTTTTATAAAGCACTTTACATACCGAGGAACTGACTAAAAGTGCCTATATGAATGTAATGAGTGTTAATTGAAATGCTTTGTGATGATGGCTGAAAACATAATAACAAATGACAAAATCAGTAGAAAGTAATCATGCAAGTTGTGATGAGTACATCTGATGTGATGTAGTTTAGACTTTTTGCTTGATCACTTGTAGTGCAGGACTGCAGTAAAAGACCATAGCTGATGCTTATTTAGACATGGGTGTCCCTCCTGCCCCCTTCCTCAGGTTGGCTCCTATGGTGGAAAGCTCAAGTACATCATCTCATATGTGGCCGGACAGAGAGGAACACCTATCGATGACATTGACGTTCAAATTATTGTGAGAATGCGCTCTTGTACTTTATATCATGAATATACTGCACACTGCTCTCACTCAAACAAATACTGTATACACACACATTTTCACATGCACACACACACACACACACACAGGACAGACATGCTAATGTGGCTGCTCTATTTTAGGGAAATGACATCACCCTGGTGACACGACAGAACTGGCAGAGAAGCCGAGCGTCTCGGGAGTCACGGCACTTTGAGGTCATTTTCAGAGAGGTGAGAAGTTGAACTGGAGCATTTACCCAACAGCATCCCCTATGCCAACATGTCAAACACCTGTGTCAAATAAAGACCTCCTGGTCCCGCAACACAGTAGTGAAGTAGTGAAGTCATATATTCATGTAATAATGATTTACTTTGTCGTTAATCAAAGTAAATTTAGCATGTTACTTTAGCATGTTGTGCTAAACTAATGGATTTTGGCTCTGACTTGGGACTTACCAATGAAGAGGACTGTCAGCTTATGTATCAGTATCCCAGCATGCATCAATAATGTGTGTATGTCTATATGTCTATGCAGGAGCATTGGCAGCGTCCAGATGGCATGCCTGCAACGCGTGAGCACCTGATGATGGTGCTGGCAGACCTGGCCGACGTGCTGATCCGCGCCTCCTATGACACGGAGATGCGCTCCACCTCCATCCACGGTGTCAGTATGGAGGTAGCCGTGCCCAACTTCACCGGCCAGCAGCAGGCACTGGAGGTGGAGCAGTGCCAGTGCCCCCCTGGGTACCAGGGCCTCTCCTGCCAGGTAAAGAGCAGGGACAGGGGGAGGTTTATGAATGGATGGATGGATGGATGAAATCAGTCACCCCACTAATAAATCAGTTATATTAATCAGTCAATGAGTCAATCAGTGTGCCACTGTGGCAGTAGGGAAGGCAAAAGGGGATTTAGGGACTTATAGATTTGTGAGTAAGTGAGTGAATAAGCAAGTGATCCGACTGATCAATCCGTCAACCAGCTTTTCTCAGCTTTGCCATGTGATGTGAGTCTTATCATGCTACACACCTTGTTTGTGTCCTCATGTGTATGTGTTTGTGTGTCTGTGTCCACATTCATCAGGACTGCAGCCCAGGCTACACCCGCTCCGGCAGTGGTCTGTACTTGGGCAACTGTGAGCTGTGTGACTGCAACGGCCACTCAGACACCTGTGACCCTGAGCAAGGCACTTGCACTGTGAGTAAAACCTCTAAAACACCTGATTCTCTTAATTGCTGTCAGACGTGACATGCTGAGCCCATGGTAAACTGTGAAAATATAGGAGAAATGGATTTTGTTTCCCCATATTTAACTCTTTTTTCCTCTGCACCTGTGGGTGTAGTGATGCAGTCTGCCTGTCTGTGTGCTATAATGACCCCTGTGATTTGCTGGGGGTGTGTGTGTGTGTCTGTGTGTAGGAATGTCTGCACAACACCATGGGAGATATGTGTGAAAGCTGTGCCCCGGGATTCTTTGGTGACCCAACAGCTGGAACACCGGAGGACTGCCAGCCCTGTGCCTGTCCACATGCTGACCCTGACAACCAGTAAGTCTTACATGCACACACACACACACACACACACACACACACACACACACACACACAGACATACACGCACGCACGCACATATTGACAATGGCAGATTGTTTTCTTTTTTCCACTCACTCTCTATCTCTTCTTTCTTCTTCTCAAAAACACAAGTATTCATTCAGATTCTCCTCTTTGTGTTTTCTTAGTCCTTCTCTCTATCTCTCTCTCTCCCTCCCACTCTTTTTCCCACTCACTCATTTACTTACACAAAGCCACACACATGCTCACTATTCGCAGTGACAGATATTCCAAATGTCAGGATGTTCCAGTAGAATGAAACATGCATGTTTGTGTGTTTTGTAGGTTTTCCCCAACTTGTGAAAGCCTGGGTAATGGAGGATACCGCTGCACTGCCTGTCAGCCTGGGTACACTGGCCAGTACTGTGAGCGGTAAGCTGCCTGAGCCCTGACTTTTATTAATTCCACCACGACCGTTAACCTCTGTTGAAACATTTCACTCGTAACAACAGAACACTGAGAATGTACTTTTCGAGCATGTACTTACATGTACATATGTTTTGAATGTTTTGAATATGCATCTTAAGGCTGTTTCTTACTTCTTGCCCTCCCTCCCTCCTTCCTTTCCCTCTCTTTCTCTCCTATTGTCTTTCTCTCTCTCTCTCTCTCTCTCTCTCTCTCTCTTTCTCTCCCTGTCTCACTGATCAGCTGTGCTCCTGGTTATGTGGGAAATCCACAGGAACGGATTAAGTGCCAGCCCTATGACTGTAAGTTCTTTTGAGTTGCATTTTTAGTTTTTCATATTTATTCTATTCTTATTTTAGTAGAAATGCAATAGCTGTGTGTGTGTGTGTGTATGTATGTGTGTATGTACAGCGACTGCCAGTCTGCTGGTGCGTGTATATCCTGAGCGCGTGCGAGTGGCTCAGGGTTCCCCCTTGACACTCAGATGCCAGGTGAGTGGCGCCCCCCCACACTACTTCCATTGGACCCGCCAGGATGGACGCCCAGTATCCAGTAGTGCACAGAGACGGAGACAAGGTGAGGAACGCACGCACACACACACACATACATACACATATTCACTACTCACTCACCCACTCACTTCCTTACTCATACCCATATGTACACACTTACACACCTACAAAAACACTTCTTCGCTCAACCATTCACTCACATACACACACACACATACTCACTCAGGCACTTACTCACTTTCTCTCATATACACACATATTCACTCACAAAAATACACACACAAATACACACATTTACATTTTTTTTATCTGTCTGTATGATGATTTGGTGTTTTTCTGCTCTTTCCCTGAAGCAACCTCCCAAAGGGACTAATGAAGCTCTATTCTATTCTATTTCATTCTATTCTATTCTATTTACAAACACAAACATATACACAAATAGATCTCGAGTGCAACTACAAAACATACAGCCACAAAAACACAAGTGATTGTTGAATAGTTACATGTAACATGTCTACCACCAGGAGAGGAGCTCTACTTCCCCACTGTTCAGCACAGCGATGCTGGAGTGTACATCTGCACATGCCGCGACCAGCGCAGTACCAACCACAGCCGAGCAGAGATCATCGTCACAGGTACACACACACACACACACACACACACACACACACACACACGTCTTACACACATACAGCTCCTACCCCCTGTCCCCTCCAAGCAGACCCCCATCTAGCCTCATTTACATCCAGGCCTGGTGCAGATGAGGCCTGAAGAAATTCATGCTTGGCCTGGGAACCAAGTGCAGAAATTTTGCTGCATTCAAAAATAGCCATGAGAACACCCAAATGAGTGAGTGAGGCAGCAGCACGCGAAACCTCAGAGCCGTCATGCTCTCTAATCAGGGAGACGCGTCCAGGAGCTTTGCTTGTTTAATCAGAGCTCTATTTGAGCTAGACTGGCTACTGCAAGGATATTGAGAGTAAATAAGCTCTTTTTTTGCCCCTTCAACTCCACTCCCCACTCCACTCCTTGGCTTTCTCCCTCCCTATCTCTCTTTCTTTCTCTGCAAATGTGTCTGTAGGCTCTACCAAGCCAATTGAGGTGTTCATTGAGGAGCCCAAAGTCCAGAGCATCAGTGTTGGGTCAGATGTGAGCTTCATCTGCACAGCCAAGAGCCAGGTATGGCTTACACACAACACAACACAACACAACACTTCCCCAAAAACCTCTCCTAATGGCTTTCCTTGCATGTTGTGTGTTTCTGGTTGTCATTTCCTCTGTGCAGTCACCGGCCTACACACTGGTCTGGACACGCAAGGGCAACGGCAAGCTGCCCAACCGCGCCATGGACTTCAATGGTATCTTGACCATTCAGAATGTGCAGCCAGAGGATGCCGGCATCTACGTGTGCACTGGCTCCAACATGCTGGCCATGGATGAGGGCTCAGCTGTCCTCTCCATCCCAGGTTCGTGATTGGCTCACCCATCATCTTTCCCTGCCCCCTAGCACCCCTCAAGCCCCAAAGCTCCTTCCACTCCCACCCACTTCAGCACTGCTATTTCCTTTGATTGGTGCATGCGCCTGCCTCTCTGCACATCTCTACACTCTCTCTTCTGTTCTGATTGCCCAAGTGCTTGTGACTGAAATGCTGCTTCGTGCCATGGCCATCCATGCCCCTCCCCATTGCTGCTGAATACCCTCCATAATCCAATGCCTGTGTGCCGCTGCTTATCCCAAGGATGGTCCTGCTTTTCTTTCTCCGTTTTTTTCTCTCTTTCAAACACCTGCTTGGGCTTGGCATGGTGTCTGTGTGGAAGCTACACCACTAGCAGCAAATGATACAGCTTGTGAAAAATCATCTAAGTGAATTATGACTCTGGGAAATCTCTCTCTATTTAGCATAAATTAATAGGGTAAATGACTGATTGCCCTGCTGTCAGGAAGTCGTTGATCACTACAGAGACAATCACCAAGGGAGTGAACTGGCTGCTGACACTGGTGTGCCAGCCCAGTCGCCCCTCGACTCCCTGCACCACCACCACCGCAAACTCACACACACACACACACACACACACACACACACACACACACACACACACACACTGTAACCTCCCTCCCAAGGTGGTGTCTCAGTCATCACACCCACCCAAACTTTCAATTTCGCCCCAAACCCCTCTCTGGGCCTCTGGTGTCCTGCTCCACTATGTCCACCCCCCTCCACTATGTCCACCCCCTCCTTAGACTTGTCCACCCACCTCAAGGGCCTCTCTAGTCCCTTATCTCACTCCATCCTTCAGTCCCTCATATCCTACTACCCCCTCCCATCCCTGCCTGACATACTAGCTGTTGTAGGCTGGGAAGGTACACCCACCCCAAGAGGTACTGGGAAGGTACACCCTCCAGCCCCTAACCTCTTTACTTCCCTGATATCCTTTCACCCCTTCCCTGCACCAACCCCCACTACCTCATATCCTACCACTGCACTTCCACCCTAACCCCCTCACCTGATGTACTAGATGTTGTAGGCTATTAGGGTGCCCCCTCCAGTACCCTTCCTCTGGCGGTGTTCCACTAAACCGGTGTGGGGTTCTCTTGGTTCCCTCTGCTCTGTGGGGTGTTTAATTACAGGCGCAGGGTGCTTCTGTCTTCCTCTCCCTCAAGGGTGTGTTGAGTTCTCATCTAAGGGGCAGATGAGGAGGTTGGAGAGGGTAGGGAAGGGCCTAATGACACCACGTGAACACAACCAACCAAAGAAACACAGAAAAACAAAAAACTTTTTGTCATTTTTTTGTCGTTGTTGTTGATTTCTGTTTTTGTGATGTATTTTTGTCGAATGTTTTTTTACAAAATGGTGCTATGAGCAGTAGCTTCGCATCCTCTTGTGTCTGTGGACTGGTGAGACACATTGGGATAGGCTTGCAATTCCAACATGACTTAACATTCACATGATCCAATAAAAAGCTAGACAGTAGCAGAAGCAAATGTCCTCAACATTACAACCAGATCAGTGACATGAATCTTTGCTGTGTTTTGTTTCTTTTCTTTTCACATACTGTATGTTTTATTTTTCCTGTCAGTCGTTTGCAGATTTGCATTAGGTGCTGATGTTACTTCTTTAAGAAATATATTGCTCTCCCTTGAAAGACTTTTTACATATCTACATCGCATATTTACATATATGCAACATTTACATATTACTGCCAAAACCACTGTTTGTACAATCATACATATTTGTTAAAAAGGAACCACTGATTTTGATTTTCACACTTAGCATCATCAGTCTGCATTTAAGAAATCACAAAGCTAAGTGTAAATTGAGGTAAATTATTTACATCAATTGTAATGATCTTGTCACAAACACTGGATTTTTTTTAAACTATAATTTTTGTGTAAAATGACTATTCACTGTATGTTACATGTTTTAGAATATACTCTTTGTGCACTGTTAAAATGGGTTTGTAAGGGCAGTTATTACATAGTAAGACATTTATGTTGATAGTGTGAGGTACCTCTATGTATGAGTACTGTAAAACTTAATATACTAAAATGAAATGATAATTTTCAGCCATTGTTTTAATTTACAAGATATCTTGCTATGGTGCTCTTCTGTCAGATGAGATTCTCCATCTGTGTTTATACTTTCATATTCCAGTGTGTCTAATTTATGTAAGCTGTGAAATGTCTGTATAAAATGTAAAAAAAAATGTAAAAGTTTTTCATTTGCTAATCATCTTGGTGAGAGTAAAGGTGTCTGGCCAGAGAAACGTGGTGTAGAATGCAAAAACCAGCAGGTTTGAGAGCAAGCCAAGGTCACCCTCAATCAGTCTCATACAGCCTGTAAAGTAATGGGACTCACACAGCTGCAACACTACCAGCAGGTCTGAGACTGGTGAAATTAGTGTTAGACAGACTCCACTAATGGCCCATAAGGGCTTTATGGGTTTTAATGGAACATTACGTGTTTGACATTTCACTGAATCACAAGCTGTATCAGAGAAATATGTATGGATGTTGGGACTCCGTACAAGTAAAGCTTTGATATATGTTTACCACTACTAACTGCATGCTTTTTTATGTGTGTATATGTGTGTGTGTGTTTTAGACTGTGTGCAGTTGGTTTTCTACCCTCTTGTTTCTGCATTGGAGTCTTGGTTTGTCTTACCATTTTATGTACTTAAGTCAAATGTGCATGAATATGTGTGATTGAGGGGAACCAGGTCATAGTTTGTGTGTGTGTGTGTGTGTGTGTGTGTGTGTGTGTGTGTGTGTGTGACAGAGAGACAGAAAGATAGAGAGAGCCCTGCAAGACATGTGAGAGTGCCATAAACGAACAACTATTTAGTGCATGGTTGTGTAAATTAATATGTGTGGGTGGAGCAGACTGGGCTTTTTATGTCTAATTGTTAGGTAGGACTAAATGTGTGAGTATGTTTAGAAGTGTGTCTGCGTCAGGAAAAAAAGTATATTGAGTATGAGTTTTGGTGCACACCTCATAAGGTAAGTTTCACTTCATTGGCTCCTTTTGATCACCTGACCTCCTCCTGGTGCCATCTATCTCCATACTTCTCCTCATATCCCCCTCAGACGCACATATGCATTTACACTCCAATGTTCAGTACTACTACTGTAGCCAGACTAGCACTGCCAGATCTGCCCTTAAGGAAGCAAATGTATGAAGAGCAGCTAGATTATTTTGCACAAAATAAATGAGTCTGGTCCAGTAGTCTGCAGATCTGCCTGACACCCTGGATTCAACAGTCAGTCACAGCTAAAAATTGTCTGAAGTAAGAAAAAATCCAAAATTAACATTCAATTTGGACTTCAGGGGTTCAGCTGCACCACAGATGGCACCGGTGAAGATCAGGTGGTGTTGGGGGTACAGGGGTGTGGGGGTAGTGGTGGGCATTGGTGCCGGCACTACCCAGGGTCTCACACGTGGGTGTGTGTGTTTCTCACAGAAGCGTCTCAGACGCAGATGTTTTACACAGCATATGAAATGTTTGAAGGCCATAGGAAGCGTAAGTCTGCATGTTCCCCTCCCTTCCTCCAAATCCTCTGCATGTCCACCTCTTTCCTTCAGCATGGACAAAGCCACTCCAGTCCTGCCAAGCACGTACAGCCGAACACTCACACACACACACGCACACACATACACATACACACACACACACACACACACACACACAAATAAAGGGCTGTATGTGGACTTGGAGTGGTCCGGCGGAACTGATGACTGCATGTACTCAGGCGAGGGAGACTCCCCTGTTGAGATCACTTTACCACAATCATTTCTCCAGTCCTTCTCTAGACATAAGCACATAGTGAATATACAGCACGGTAGGCACTCATACTTAGCACATACTGCAAATGCAGCCAAGTACACACTTTTTAAGTACAGCAGAATGTGCACTCCACCTTGTACAAGCCTGAGGTGTAGTCTGGATATACTACATAAGCCCCACACATTCACACAGTTAAAGTTTCATTTACTCTTAGTTTAAGGTTTATTGTACTGTTAAACAGCTGTTTTAGTTTCTACTCCAGTCCCTGGCTGTGCTTTTTTAAGAGGAAGCAGAAGGTGTGTGTAGGATTTGCAAACGGCAGCAGTGAATCACTGGTAAAATGGAAAGCCAAAGTGTGATGTCACTGATCGTTCTCATAATAGTCCTTTTGGCACAGTTGCTCTGAAATATTATGGAAACCAGTCTTAATGGAAAACAATCTCCAAAAAGCTAAGGGCTTTTCATACATAACTAAAAAAGGTGGTGATGTGATTTTCTACCACAAAAAGAAATAGATGTTCTATGTTTACCAAATTTCATATAGAACTATACAGTACCCGACAAAAGTCTTGTCGCTTATCCAGTTTGTAGAAACAAAAGCTTATAACCTTACTTTTAATTAATCCATTGGTTTTAGAAATGCCTCATATGAAAGCTAAAACCCTCCTAAATTATGTTAATATACTGAAAATAAATTTTCTTTACTGAAGAAAGATTGATAATGAACACAGAAAGGTCAGATTTGGGCAAGACAAAAGTTTTGTCGCCTACAGAAAATTGAACAATAATTTACTTCAAATACAAAAATATGTTGCATAACATCAGTGAATCAAGTAATGGTGCTGTGAGGTTCATATTTAATATCTTGCATGACTTCCATGAGCTTGTAGGACTGCATCCATGTGGTTCGACAATGACTTGTACAATTTATTGATGAAGTCATCAGGAATAGCAAAGAAAGTAGTCTTACATGCCTCCCAGAGTCCATAAAGATTCTTTGGTTTTGCCTTCCATGCTTCGTCTTTCATTCTACCCCAGACATGCTCAATGATGTTCATGTCTGGTGACTGGGCTGGCCAGTCCTGGAGCACCTTGATCTTCTTCGCCTTGAGGAACTTTGATGTAGAGATGGAAGTACCATCCTGCTGCAAAATTTGTGGTTGGGAATGTAAGAGGTTGCTAATACTTCTTGATATTTTAGGCTATTGATATTGCCTTCCACCCTGCAAATATTTTAGACCCCCATACTGAATGTAACTGCAGACCATGATTTTTCCGCCACCAAACTTAACTGTTTTCTGTGTGAATCTTGGATCCACACGGGCTCCAGTAGGTCTCCTGCAATATTTGCGGTGGCTGTGATTTATCTGAGAAATCTTCTGCCACTTTTCCAGCATCCATCCTTTTAGCAGGCTGTGACCAGGCCTGGTGGAGCTCTGCTGCAGTGAAAAAAGGAGCTGGCCTTGGAACACACGGTCCTCCCGAGCAGTTGTCTAGCAGGGTCTGCCGGACCTGGGTTTGTCAAAAACATCTCCAGTCTATTCAGATCTTTTTTCTTATTCTTTGTACTTGACGCTGAGACACATTGAAGGTATCAGCCACCTCAGCAGTGGATCTGGTCTTCTGGTCCTCTTAATAATTAATGCTTTGGTCTCAGGGTGCATCTTAGGCATGTTGAGGGCAAGTTGGAGTTGATGTGAAGGTCTGGTATGCTGGGGTTCTTTTTATACACATCCACTAATTGATTGATCAATAACTGAGCACAGGTGAGGCTGTAATCTAGGATTGGGTGCATTATATGACAAGGCGACAAGACTTTTGTCTTGCCAAAATCGGACCTTTCTGTGTTGATTAAATGATCATTCTTTCTTCAGTGAAGCAAATTTATTTTGGTATATTCAGCATTATTTGGGAGGGTTTTAGCTTTCATATGAGACATTTCTAAAACCAATGGGTTAATTACAACCCCGGGCGAGACCACCTCTCAGACCCCCCCCCCCCAGGGCAGAGAGACGTGCAGCTTCTGTGCACGGCACCTACTCAGCAAGGAAGGGCACCCCCCCCCCCCCCCCTTTGTGAGCACCCCCCACGAAATTGCGTCCCGGCCGGCTGCCCTGTTCGCCCGTGCCTAAAACCGCTACTGTTCACTGTGATGTTAACCAGTGTACCATCGTGTCGTCAACAGAGAGGAGTCCTACCAACTCCATCCCTTCTCTCTCCTCGTTCTCTCTTTTTTCTATCTTCCTCTCCTTTTCTATGTCTTTACTCCCCTTTCTTATTCTTTGTCCTCTTTTCTCTAACACTCTTCCAACACTTTCACTTTTCCTTCAATACGCCCCCTAATTAGTTTCCCATCTCTTCTTCCCCCTTTTTTTTTGCTCATCTCCTCTCTTCCCTTTTCCTGTTGAAAGACATCCACTCTGCTCACTCCTTTCCTTCCAGATGTTCAGCACATCTGCTCTAGAGTAACCCTCATTGCGCTTCAAACATACTGTATTGCTGTTGTGCCATCCATCCATCCATCCATCCATCCATCCATCCATCCATCCATCCATCCATCCATCCATCTGTCTATCTGCGCCATTCCATGCCAGCACACTTGGCTTGGCTACTGCTCTCCTGCACTCACAGAGTATTGCCATTAGCAGTCCATGGTCAGGCACAACACACATACACGTACACATACACAGAGATACACAGATCAGTTCGGATATTTATCCAGCACACAATTAGGTGTTTCACACACTAACTAGGTCACAATCAAATATTTGTATCCCACTAATATGTATATATAAGTCACCACAGGTTTTAAAGTTACAGGTAGCATATGTATCCACAATAAGGCATTCCACACACTACCCAGGTCATATAGAATTTCAGTTTCAAATTGCTGACATGTAGGTGCAGATGGTTCATAAATAGCACAACACCTTTTAGTCAACGCAGGTTTTAATGTTACATTTGTTGCCATTGGACAGGTATCTGAGAAGGGCACCCATTATATCAACACTGTCAGTCACTGTGATAAAGTAATTGGAAGGTGCTGTCCAGTGCCCATATTTATAGCAGGATATTTTCTCATGGCGATAAGTCTGTCTAGACGGCCACTGGACATGACATTCATCCCTTCAACATGCCTCAAGAAAGTACCCCAGTGTACCCCAAAGTACCCCAGTGTACCCACAGTCTAAAGTTAAAGCACCTCCCCTTAACCTCTGACACCAGAAAGACTGATAGCCATTAAGCCAATAAGAGAAATATTCAAAACGGACATCACATTATAGGTAAAGGTACAAATACACAATAGTTGTGAGGTAAGTGATCAGCATAGAGTTACTCTCTGTAAAGCTCATGAAACACCTAAAGGTACACCTGTATGATGATGGAAGAGACAGAGTGTGTGTGTGTGTGTGTCTGTGTGTGTGTGTATGTGTGTGTAATGACATTAAGTGTGTTGTACTGCAGCTATGGAGGGCTCCCAGCCTGTGGCCACGGTCCACCCCCCTGTGCTGACGCTCCAGCAGGGCCAGAGGGCGGAGCTACGCTGCACCGCCACTGGAAACCCCACCCCCGCCATCGAGTGGACAGGTGAGCACTTCACCTACATACATATATACAGTTCTTAACGGCCACCCTTCTTACGACCCAGCCACATATGTACATAACCAAACACACAGCTCTTTAGACCCACCTCAGACACTGAGAGGATAGGTGAACACCAAACCCATACACATGTCTTCTGCCCCACAGCTCCCCCAGGTGGTCGAATTAGCCCCAGTGCGGTCATCCGTGGTGGAATTCTGAGCATTCCCTCTGTGGAGCGCCCTGACGAGGCTGAGTACATCTGCAAGGCCCTTAACATCCATGGAGAGCACACGGCCCGTGGTGTCATCTATGTGCACAGTACGTTTGTGTGAAGGACAGATCTTTAGTCTCTCACCTAGCATCTTTTCTAAATTATCGAATATCTAATTAGCGGTCATTATAGTGTTAGCGGTATTAGCGGTAAAAAGCGGTCATTATAGTGTTGCCAAGACTTTTTTCCCTTTTTTAAATTTTTTTTTTTTTTTCACCGATTTTTCATCAACGATTGCCAGGACACTGGAACTCTGGGGGACATGAATCTTTGTAGGCATGTAACCCTAGAAGTTTTTGAGCGAATAGGAGCTTTTGGCCCCCAAGGGCCACCCCCCGCTGTGCCAGTGTCCATCAAAGAGGGGGAGACGCCGAAAAGTTTTTGCTGAATAACTCAATGAACGTTTCACCGAACAATATGAATTTTTTGTGATATGTCGGTATTACAAGGGCGTATCAACCCTGCCCATAAACACTCACTTAAAGTATAGCGCCACCTAGTGATATGGGTAAATGCAAAAAATGGGATTTTATATTGCCAATATCTTGGACTTAAAAAAAATCTCATCAACATTTTTTCCCAAGACAGTGATTTTGTGGTAGTATGTCGGGGTTACAAAGACGCATTGACCCAGCCCATAAACTGTCACTTGAAGCATAGCGCCACCTAGTGATAGGGGTAAATGCAAAAATTGGGATTTTGTATTGCCAATATCTTGGACTGAGAAGGTGGGAACTGCACAAAATATGTCATGCACGATCAGCACAAAGACCTCTAAAAGCACAGCACATGCCATAAAATTTGGCCTATAGGGGGCGCTGTAATTGTACAAAATGTCGTTTTGTCTATTATCTAGAGAACGGTAAGGTTTACAAGCAGTTCTTTTTTGTCGTGAAATCTATTGACCCTCCCGCATTGAAAACACTGCTCGACGCCCACTTCCAACAAAAAGAATTTCCGTGAAATTTTAACATTGTGAAAGTGAAACCAAACGAACTCGTCATAGGCCGTTCATGTGAATCTCACCAAATTTGGTACATGTCATCTGCAGACAATGCTGACAAAAAGTTATCAAAGGATTTATCTTGAGATGGACTGTTTCAAAGTTACATGTCAATCAAAATTCAAAACATAGCTTAAAATTCTTCAAAAGTCCATATCTCGGCTTCTAATTGCTCATATTTGGTCAAAGTTGACATGACAACTTTGAACAGCTTTCTTTACATGTGCACCAAATTTTGTGACATTTTAGTCACAGGGTGCAATGTTTCCCATCAAAGCTAGGTGTACAAAAGTTTTTGACCAAGACAATGATTTTGTGTTAGTATGCCGGTGTTAAAGAGGCGTATCGACCCATCCCATAAACACTTACTTGAAGCATAGCACCACCTAGTGATTTTTCCCAAGAAAGTGGGAACTACACAAAATATACACAAACACACACAATGTAATTCATTCAAAACCCACATCAATGCCCACTTCTAACAAATCATTTCCACACAAACTCTCACCTCACAACACTGACCTACCACAAACTCATCATACCTGCAGTTCCCACACTTCAATACACTGCGGCGGTCATACCATGTACCGCTATGCGGTACATCTAGTTGTTATCTTATTCAATCTAATTCTTCTGTGCCAAGTGGTAGAAGAATTAGATTAGATAAGATAATGCCTCTGTATTTCTTTGTGTATATGTGTGTGTGTGTGTGTGTGTGTGTGTGTGTGTATGTGTGTGTGTGTGTGTGTGTGTGTGTGTGTGTGTGTGTGTGTGTGTGCATGCATGCGTGCGTGCATGCACCTATCTGCCCCAGGTGCCAGTCTGCCCCAGGTACAGGTGAGCCCCCATCACGTAGAAGCCCATGAGGGCCAGACACTGCGTCTGTACTGTCGTGCTGGTGGCACGCCCAGCCCCGGCCTCACCTGGAAGAAGAGGGCCGGAGAGCTCCCCCCACAGGTGAATGTGCCTCTCTCTCTAGCAGCCTTCCCCCTCCCTCCGCACACCTAAAACCCTAACCCTGCATCTAAAACTCTGACTGCACACTTCTAAGGGTTGTGATACTGGTGAACAAATTGATTGTATTTTTGACTTTCTTATCTCTTTCCCTTTTCTCTCTTTCTCTCCCTCCTTTTCTTTTTTCTTTCATTTCTTTCTGTCTCTCTTTGTCTATCTGTTGTTCCCACCATCTCTCTTTTTTTGTCTTGACATTTTTTTTGTTCAGGCCATTCCCTCTCACGGTTTCCATCAGTTTAAAAGCAACAGTCTCGATGTGTTACAGAGACAAGTAGAGGAGCTGCAGGTCTGTTCGTCTGTCCATCTGTCTGCGCCCCGACCCCCACCCCTACCACCCCACCCCATCTCCCACCACCCAGTGGTCTCATTCTTCAACCCCACCCCCATGTTTGTCTTTCATATGATTATGGCTCCCCAAGTGAAATGAGTGCATGATCAAAAGGGTGTTACTGATTCATGTGATTAATTCATGGCAAGCAAAAGGCTCCGTGATAGGTGTGGTCATGTTTGTGTTTACTCACAACACAGTTTTGGATGTGAAATTAGTAAGTAAACGTTAATAGTCCTCACTGCACCTGCAGCCCTGTGCTTTATATACTGCACTCCCTTAGTCCTCCTTCTCTTCCCAGTATTCACTGCACCTCTCTGTCTCATCTACTGTTTGCATCCCTTCTTTGCCTCCCTCTGCCCTCTGTCTCCATTACCCATAATGCATCTGCTCTCTGTCTCCATTACCCACTGCAACCTCTCGCTCTACTCCTCATCATACCCCACTTTCTCTTCTTTTTGCTCCTCCCTCTGTTGCATTTTCCATTTTGTCTGGTCTGGCTCTCCCTGGCCTTAATGCTGCATTGTATGGCTGCTGCCGTTCGGCACAAAGTACCTCCTTACTGCCACCTGCTGTTCACATGGTGTCAATGCTCCTACTTGACACCTGCTCTTGCTGTTCTTGGTACAGTTGCTGTGGGTGCACTGTGTATAGTTGGGTATCATGCAGGCGTAACATTAACCAGACCGATATGATGATTGGTGGAGTCGATGTCCAGCTTGATGTGCAGTGTGTGAGCCAAGCAGCTCCACTGTGTCAGAGATAGAAGGGGGCTTAATTTTGCTTGTTGTTAAGAGGCAGACCCTTATGAAGCAACTTATTCGTGTTATCCCTTTCAGCCCTTCTTGTCACTGCACTTCCACTTTGTTTTCATTTCAACCCCAGTTATGTATATCAATCATGTGATTATCTAATGAGCTCCCTATTAACACCAGTCAATGTAATTGTATGTCTGTATTGTTTACACAGATGATTTGATAAGCGTCAAATCAGTGTTGCTCTTTTAACTCACAATTACTGTTGAAGTTACTGCTTACTACTTATAGTAACTTCACTCAGCAAGGCTTGAAATCTGTCAGCAGCAAATGGTGCTTTTTAGGCCATGCAAAAATTGGCTTAATTTATTAAGAGCAACAGTACCAGATGCTGGCAAAAAATGAATGAATTCACCAACTTCTTATACTTGAGGATAAACACATCTGTTAGGAGCAACAAAAGGAAACAATTACTTCATGGTGTCAATCATGTAATGGTACATGTGGCTTTTGGAGTCAGGTATAGCAACACCATTTTGTAGATGTAATGTGTGTACCATATTTTAGCCAGGCTCTATGCATTTCTTTAGGACAATTCACATTTGAAATGCTGAGCTTAACAGCAACACATGCTGAATAGTATAGCCTTATACTGTTGGCTATGTAACAGTCAAACGAGGCTACATTGCTGAACTTGGTCTACAGCATAGTACGAAAGGTGCAGTTGTTGACCGCAGCATGTACTGCATCATTCAGCCACAGTAGACTACTATCTGAAGAAAGTTATGAATCAATGGCATAATTTTACAAATTTAGTCATACACCGCAACAATATATTTTTTTCCCAGCATCTGGTATGAAAGCAAGTGAACTACTGTGTGCTATACTGTGCTGGGCTATGTGGCCTGCTGTTGTCTGCTGTGTGAGCAGATTGCAGTGTGGGTAAGTGTTTTAGTAGGTAAGTAAGTATGTAAGTATGTGCTGTTTGCAGCAGGCCTTCTCTGACTTTGTTTTTGCCCCACAGGCTCGTATGGAGCGCACAGACATCGGCACTCTCCTCATTCCCAACATCAGGCCCTCCGACGCAGGCACCTACCTCTGTGTGGGCACCAATGCCATCGGATCCTCCGAGGCTCTCATAGAGGTCATGGTGGCCAGGGGTGAATCACATAATTTCTGTAGTTGTGTAGAATTTTACAGTGAGTCTAGGTAAGCTACTGATAGAGGCAGATAGTAACTAAGCCAATGTACTGCACATTGTTTAAGTGATTTCTGTAGAGTTGTGTAGTCTCCTGCAGACTCATCTATGGCTGAGGTGCCCCTAAGCAAGGCATCTAACCTTCACATTATTCCAGGGGGACTGTCTCTTTACTTACTTTACTGTAAATCACTCTGAAAAAAAGTTTCCGCTAAATGTAATGTAATAAGTTACTGTAGGCTACAGGCTAAAGATTTATGTGAACTTGCGTCACACTGACAGAAGCATTGTGTTTATCTTTGCCCAGCGGACAGCTCTGTCTCCCAGGAGATCACCATCCAGCCCTCCATCGCCACTGTGGTTGAGGGGGAGACACTGGAGCTGAACTGCCTCGTGCCTGGCAACCCCCCTCCTCCAGTCACCTGGCACAGAGCCACAGGCTACCTGTCATCTAATCACCAGGTGTGCTGCAGGCCCTCACACATGCACACACACACACACTCTCTCTCTCACACACACACACACACACACACACACACACTCACACGCACACACACACACACGCATACACACACACTTCTTTCGCAGCTTAAACATGGCAATTAATCAGCAGGGAGGCATTATTGTGTATGTGTACCGGTATGTGTAGTACAGGAGTCTGCATACTTACTATACATTTACATTTATGGTTCTTAAGACACCAACATCTGTACAATTCCAGTGTTTATTGTACTGTATGTTCATGGCTGTAACTGCTGCTATGTTGTGCTTGGGTGTGTGCATGCATGTACTTGTTTGTATGTGTGTGTGTGTTCTTCTCTGCATGTCCATGTGTGTGTGTGTGTGTGTGTGTGGGTGTGTGTCTGTTTGTTTGTCTGTGTGTGTGTGTGTAGGTTCTGGGAACACAACTGCGTATTGTGCAGGCGTCAGAGGCTGACTCTGGAGAGTATATCTGCCGGATCATTGGCGGTTCTGGGCCTGGACCTGGACCACGCCAGGCGGCCGTGTCCGTCTCAGTGGCCTCCAGCGCCTCCCGTAAGATCCAGTTTCAGTCCCCATAAGAAACCCCCATGATCCAAGTACCCCTACAGTCATACAGTGTCTCAGTACTAACCTAATGACCTACCTGTAAAGTTGGGGCAATCACTAAGAAGGTGCGATGACTTTTACCACTCCTTTTGAAAAAATATGATCTAGGTAAGTTAATTACATGCATACCAAAACTTAGTACAGCAATGAGTAAGGAGTAAAACAGTATGGAGTACCTTTTGCTACCTCTTAGCCCCTGGCAAATACTAAAGAACAGTATCTGTAGCCAGCTACTTTTATGAATTACCCCACTTCATCCTAGCAATTTACTGTACAGAGGAGTTAAACATCAAGTAACAACATTTTTGCCACTTATCTTTAAAAGAAATAGTGTCTACTTCTTGTGAAAGTCTCCTCTAATATATGCAGCAAGGTTTTAAATAATTTTACAAAACATTTTAGCTGTTATGTTTTGTGCAATACTTCAGGCTAAACACTAAGTCTCCCTGTAAGTAATTTTGACATTTTTGGCAATGGGATCAATTGTTAAGTTATGGTTTTGGAAACTGTAACCCGATACACTACATATTACTGGGGGAAAGTGATCTCATTACAATAACATGACAATTACTAAGTAATGCATTTGTGATCAGCCATGCCCTTGACTGACCCAGTCTCTTGATACCTGTACAGTTTTTAAAACTTAATTTCCTCATTTTTGCCTGTAGACACCAGTAATGTCATTTTTTTTCTTTGACTCCACAGTGACACAGTCTCCTGGTATGTTAGTATTGTCATTACCATCAAAAATAACCCAACACATAGAAAAACTAACATTTTTTAATTGACTGGTCCAAAATGTACTCCAATCTGTGCATTGGCCTTTCTATCAATTTCTACCTAGATAAGATCCAGAAATGTAATACTCCTCAATAACCTCATGACCCATTAAAGACCCAGTTCCAATGTTGTAGCTTTTTCTTAAATACCTCACTGACAACAATTTTAGACTTACACAATTACCTCAAAGACAAAAATAAGACAACAATTTTTAACTACACAGTGACACAGTACTACTACAAAGCTAATAATCACACTTACTACCAGCATATTCATCTAACAATAACACAGCCACCAAGGTTGTAAGGTCTTAGTGGCTTGTCTTATGTGTGGTATGGGTTGTAAGCAGGTCTCCAGAGCCCCATCATCTCGATTGAGCCCCACAGCTTGATGGTGAAGCAGGGAGAGACAGCCACCTTTAGGTGCCGTGTCTACAGCGCTGCCCAGCCTGTGCGCCTTGAGTGGAAACTGTCCAACAACCAGCCGCTGCCAGGTAACTGTCCACAAATCAGCAACTGCCAGGTTAGGGTGGTGGCAGCAGGATAGGCTGACTTTGAATTTTCTTTTTTCCCTACCTCAGATAATGCCAACGTGAGCCCAGATGGCTCTGTTATCACCATAGTAAACGCCAACCCCAGTAACCAGGGCACCTACCGCTGTGTGGCCAGCAATCTGTTTGGCATTACGCACAGTATCGTCTCACTGTTCATTAAAGGTAACATCGCTGCAGGTAAAAGCTCAGCTCAACCCGTGGTTTGATCAGTTTACTAACTTTTTTTTACTCCACAAACCAACATCAATAGAAATCATCTTTTTAGTACTTCCTAATGCTAAAAATGATCAATGGATTGATTTTTTTGAGCTTACTCTCATGTAAAAACATTAATTTCTGATTCCAGGATGATAATTAGATTAAATGTTTAGAATTGCTTATGTGTAAAAAAACGCAAGGGTTCAGTAATAATCTACTCATGTGTGATTCTCCATTGTGTTCTGCTGTCCTAGAGTCTCCTCGTGCTGTGGTGACTCCATTGGGGCCTGTGAGGGTGCGGGTGGGAGACCCCATCAATCTGGAGTGCCGTGCCACCGGAGAGCCCCGCTCCTCTGTCTCCTGGCACCGCCTAGACAGCACCCGTAGAACACTCATCAGCAGCCCAGTGCCCATGGACTCCAACGCCATCATGCAGGTGTGTGTGTGTGAGAGTGAGTTAATGTGTCAAGTTAATTAGCCTAGAGGCAGTTAATTAACCTAGAGCTAGTCAAATGCAATAGCATTTTCCTGTCATAGCCTAAATGTCAGCCTACCTTCATGACAGAAATACAAAATACCTTATAGTGCGGAAAATACGGGTAAGCACCTTCCGTTTATGTGTGTGTCTGTGTGCTCGGGTTTATAGCCCACACAATAATACTCAGCTTTTCAACATCTAGGCTATACACCTTTAGATAGTTGTGAGTCTCTGCCACATTTAAAACTGTGCTGTTAGATAATGCATTGGGGTAATTCTGGCTTGGTGTTCTAGTCTGATTTCTGTAGTTACAGGTGTGAGTTGTAGCCTGATTTCTCTAGTTCTAGGTATGAGTCTAGTTCTGGGTGTGAGTTTTAGCCTGATTTCTCTGCCTTAACTCTGCAGGTTCTGGTAGCCCGGCCGGAGGACAGTGGCACATACGTGTGTGTGGCCCAGAACAGTCAGGGCACCACGGAGACGCACGTGGAGGTGATGGTGGAGGGCGGACCAGGGGTGCCCACGCCCCCCCGTGCCTCTGTCTCTGAACCTCTGATGATGGTGGTGGAGGGACAAACAGCCATGTTGCGTTGCCATGCCCAAGGTATGTATACATCTGCGAGGACCAATGTGACCTGTAGTCTATAGGAATATATAGAGTACATTATGTAGTCCTCAGTATTTGTAAAGAAATAGTCTAAAGGTAAATGTATAAGAAAAGCATCATGACAGGATGAGGAATCTTGCCTTCTATTTTGTCTTACATGTACAGAAAGATATTATATACACCAAAGAGAGTTGGTCTTGGGATCGAAAGGGTTGCAGGTTTGAATCCTGTTCCAGTAGAAATAATGAGGGTGGAGGAGTAAACTAGTGCTCTCCTGCGGCCTCATCCATGGCTGAAGTGCCCTTGAGCAAGGCATCTAACCCCACATTGCTCCAGCAACTGTAACTGAAACGCTGTACCTAAATAACTGTAAGTCGCTCTGGATAAGAGCGTCAGATAAGTGTAATGTAAAGCTTCTTGAAGGTAGAGACAAAGATGACCCTACTCTTATAGCAACTAGTTTGTTTCACCATTGGCATCAATGCGGGTTACCACTCCTACAGGTTTCCCCACCCCTTCCATCTCCTGGTCGAAGCTCCGTGCTCCCCTGCCCTGGCGCCACCAACTGGTGAATGGCACTCTGCTGCTGCCCAATGTGGGCCGGCAGGACTCTGGAGAGTACATCTGCAATGCCACCAACCCCATGGGCACCAGTGAAGTCACCGTCACTCTGGACGTGGAGAGTGAGTCATGAACCTGTATATTATGCACTGCTTAATCCCAACAGCAGAGGAGAATAAGAGTCCCTTTTACACGATGGTCTAAATTTCATATTACATAAATTACCAGTTAGATTACTTCTATTATAAAAACCATGCTTTTTATCTGGGCTTAATTAAAAATTACTCCTCTAAGAATTAAATAAAAGCACCTTGTCACTTAACTATCTGCCTCTCCTCTGCTCTCCTCCTCACAAGCCCCTCCATATGTCACCACACTGCCTGATGACGTGCGCGTGCGTGTGGGCGAAGTCATCCGACTGCAGTGCCTGGCCCATGGAACTCCCCCGCTGCACTACCACTGGAGAAAGCTGAACGGCACCCTGCCCAGTAGCCGGGCTGAGCAGCATGATGGTACCCTCCAGATCAACTTGGCCTCACCGGAGGACATCGGCTCCTACGAGTGCACTGCCAGCAATGCTGTTGGCCACAGCAAGACCACCGCCAAGGTCTTCGTGCAGTGTGAGTGACTGCCTGCCAGATAGTTTGAAGAGTGTGGAAGAGGCCTTTTACTGGTATCCATACAGGAGTATGTGTGTGTGTATGTGTATACATATTTATGTATGTATGGATGTGTATATGTTTGTGTATGATGTATCTATGCTTACGTGTATGGTTGAGTGTTGTGCGTTTGTGAGTGTGTGTGTGCATGCGTGCATGTGGGCATGTGTGTTGTGGCTTCCAAATGCAGCCTTGTGCGGAGCCACTATGGCAGGAGTAAAAATGTTTTCAGACGCATAGATGAGATGAAGTTAACTAAGAATATTTATTATGTTCAGAAAAAAAGGGTACATATCAAGTAAATTCAGAACTATGGTCAAAAAACTATGTCTCTACTCCCGCCAGCTCATTCGAATTTGCTTCCCGTCACCTGCAGTTACGTACGTAAGTGTGCATCTTAGAAGGCCGAGTTCCATTACATACCAAGTACGCAGTGATACCATACACCATATATATATACATATATACATAATATAAGATGGGAAACTTGCCTATATATATACAGTATGTCACATAAGTGAGTACACCCCTAACATTTTTGTACTTTTTTTATTATATCTTTCCATGGGAGAAGTCTAAAGATATAATACTTTTCTACAACGTTAAGTAGGCAGTGTACAGCTTATATAACAGTGCAAATTTGCTGTTCCCTCAAAATAACTCAAGACACAACCATTAATGTCTAAACCACTGGCAACAAAAGTGAGTACACCCCTAAGTAAAAATGTCCAAATTGTGCCCAAAGTGTCAATATTTTGTGTGGCCACCATTATTTTCCAGCACTGCCATAACTCTCTTGGGCATGGAGTTCACTAGAGCGTCACAAGTTGTCACTGGAATCCTCTTCCACTCCTACATTACGACACGGAGCTGACCTTGAGCTTGAGACCTTGAGCTCCTCCACCTTCCGTTTGAGGATGCTCCACAGATGCTGAATTGGGTTCAGGTCTGGGGACATGCTAGGCCAGTCCATCACCTTCACCCTCACCAAAGTCGTGGTCATCTTGGAGGTGTGCTTGGGGTCGTTACCATGTTGAAATACCGCCCTGCGGCCCAGTTTCAAAGGGGGGACATCATGCTCTGCTTCAGTATGTCACAGTACATATTGGCATTCATGGTTCCCTTAATGAAGTATAGGTCCCCAGTGCCGGCAGCACTCATACAACCCCAAACCATGACACTTCCTCCACCATGCTTGACTGTTAGCAGGACACAGTTGTCTTTGTAATCCTCACCTGGTTGCCGCCACACACACCTGACACCATCTGAACCATATACATTTATTTTGGTCTCATTAGACCACAGGACATGGTTCCAGTAATCCATGCTCTTAGTCTGTTTGTCTTCAGCAAATTGTTTGCGGGCTGTCTTGTGCATCATCTTCAGAAGAGGCTTCCTTCTGGGCGGAGCCATGCAGACCAGTTTGATGCAGTGTGCAGCGTATGGTCTGTGCACTGACAGGCGGTCCCTCTACCCTTTCAACCTCTGCAGCAATGCTGGCAGCACTCCTACGCTTATTTTGAAGACACAGATATAGATAGATAGATAGATTATAAGATATAATGCTGAGCACATGCACTCAACTTCTTTGGACGAGCATGGCGAGGCTTGTTCTTAGTAGAGCCTGTCATCCTAAAGCACTGTATGGTCTTGACCACTGTGCTACAGCTCAGTTTCAGGGTGTTGGCAATCTTCTTATAACCTAGGCCATCTTCATATAAAGCAACAATTTTCTTTTTGAAATCCTCAGAGAGTTCTTTTCCATGAGGTGACATGTTGATCTTCCAATCACCAGTATGAGAGAGTGTGAGAGTGATAACACCAAATTTAACACAACTTCTACCCATTTACACCTGAGACCTTGTAACACTAATGGATCACATGGCACTAGGGAAGAAAAATGACTAATTGGGCACAATTTGGACATTTTCACATAGGGGTGTACTCACTTTTGTTGCCAGTGGTTTACACATTAATGGTTGTGTGTTGAGTTATTTTGAGGGAACAGCACATTTGCACTGTTATATAAGTTGTACACTGCCTACTTTATGTTGTAGAAACGTATTATATCTTTAGACTTCTCCCATGGAAAGATATAATAGAAAAAGAACAAAAATGTTAGGGGTGTACTCACTTATGTGACATACTGTATATATATATATATTATTATATATATATTCATATTATAAATAGATATTATTATACATCATAAATGGCTCCAACAATGTGTGTGTGTGTGTGTATGTGTGTGTGTGTGTGTGTGTGTGTGTAATGTAAGCTAATGTGTATTGATGTGTGTGTGTGTACGATGTATCTATGGTTATGTGTTGTGTGTGTCCTGTGTTTCTGCAGCTCCGCTGTCAGTGCGCGTCTCCCCCAAGGTGGAGGTGCGTGCCCTGGGGTCAGCGGTGGAGTTCACCTGTGCGGCTATCGGGGGAAAGGATATTCGACTGGAGTGGCTAAAGGAGGGAGGGGTGCTGCCTCCTAACCATCACATTAACAACGGCGTACTGAGGTATGTGTGCACCTGTACCTCAGTTCAAAGGAGTGATCTACAGTGTTGCTGTTTTGTAATATCCCTTTTGCATTTCTTGTCATCTTTATTTAAGCTTGTTTTTTTTTTACTGTTTTCCATATTGTTATGTGTGTTACAAATTGCAAAGTGTATTTTTATGTGTGTGTTATACATTATACATATGTGTGTTGCAGTATTGAAAATCTAGAGCATGGTAATGAAGGCACCTACATCTGCAGAGCCATTAGTGCCTACGGACAGGCCCAAGACAGTGCCAAACTCACCATCCAAGGTCAGGACTCAGGACTTCACTCTGTCCCACACAGACAAGTAGATAGACAGAGAGACAGACGTATACACTTACACACTCTCAGACTTAAACACACATTACTTTTAGGGCCTGATTTACTAAGATCCCAGTTAAGGGGCGATACATTGGTTGCGTGCGGTAAAAGATAGCAGGTGCTATTACTTTGTGTTAATGTTAATAATTACAGGTGTTAATGTGGTGGAGACCACCCCATTTAAATGAGGTTTTTGTGTGTGTTACTGGTTTTTACCATGGAGAATGTGGAAGAGAGTGGCAGCTAGCGGAAAATGAAATTTGAAACAATAAAACAGGAGATATTAGTGCAAGGAAATGCAAAGTTGACGGGCACCACAAATTGATTTTTTCCTTTTTTCCCCAACATGATTTGAAAATATAACTATTGTTCTATTCTTTTAACTTTGCTCAACTCTCTTTCCATCTCATTTTTGTTCACACACACACTGCCAGACTCTTCCACTCACACACGCACACACAGTGAAAGATGGTCTGTCTGTGTGCCGCTCTGGTATACAGCTATAAATTAGTTACAAAATGAAAGAGATGTTGCCTATTAGGTTACTGACTTTTAGCATAAGTTCAAGACTATCAGAAACATCTAGTTCGTAATTCTACATTGACCAAAAATCTGATTTCATGTCGAGGCCGGCTCTACGCAGGGGCAAGAGGGGGCAGTGCCCCCTTAAATAAATGTCTTGCCCCTTCAAATCAAAATTCTAGAAGTTTAGAAAAAACATTATATATACTCACAAATTTTATATATGTGTGTATGTATATTACAAACATCAAATACAACATAATTGTATTTTTAAAAAATATATTCTAAATAATTGTTTATGTTTTAATCTATGTCTATGGGTTTTCTTTCTGCTGTCCTTCACTTACAATGATAACATTAAGCTATATAACATAGGAAAATTACCTTTAATTTACTAAAAGTAGCTCAAAGTGCTTCAACAGTTTGGCCAACATTTGTTGTGGCTTGATGGCGCAGAGAAAGGTTGTGAAGTGGAGCAGTTAATGTGGCTGTTGTAGGTCTGTTTGGGTGTAGGGGATCCTCGGCAGGACCGTTAGGTATAGGCGAGGTTAAATAGGTGTCTTGAGTTGCCGCTTGAAGGTGTCCATGGACTCGGCTTCTCTAATGCGTTGTGGTAGAGCGTTCCATCTCCTTGGGGCGTGGTACGAGAAGGCTGCTTCCCCAACCCTTTTGGGTGGAGCTTCTGGGACCCTCAGGAGGCCAGCTTTGGCAGATCTGAGGGCTCGTGCAGGAATATAAACAGATAGTGTGTCAGTCATATAGCAGGGGGCAAGACCGTTTATAGCCTTGAATACTAGTAGGAGTATTTTAAACTCAATGATGATGCATTACGGCATTACAGATTTGGCAGATGTTAGACACTGGTACTCTTCCACCTCCTGCTTCAATGAACTTTAGTTCCCCAGTTCTTGCAGCATTGAAACAGCCCCAAACCATGATGCTACCACCACTGGGCTCTATTCTAGGCAAGCCTCTATTCTAGGCACTTATAATGGTACTGTTCAGGCCACACATGCCTGACACCATTTAAGCCAAACAAGTTTGTCTTATTCTAGTCAGACCACAGGATATGGTTTCAGGAATTCATGCTTTTAGACTGTGTGTCTTCAGCAAACAGTTTTCTGGCTTTTTTGTGATCAAGCTTTACACGAGCCTTTCCTTTCAGAGGATAATGATGCAGATCGGATTGTTGCACTGTGCAGCATCTTATTTGAGCTCTGACAAGCTGACCTCCCATTTCTGCAACCTCTGCAGCAATGCTGGTTGGAGTCATGCATTTATTTTGTACAGCCAACTTCTGCATTTGATAATTAGTGTGTGTACCTTACTTCTTTGATTGATCCTGTCAATGCCTGTTCAAAGTGGAACCTGTTTTGTAAAACCACTTAATGAATCTGGCCATGATAATGTAGCTCAGTTTCATGGTGTTGCTGATCTTTTATAGATAGGCCATCATTTTGTACAGCAAATAATTCCATTTCTGAAATCCTCAGACAGTTTTTTGCCTTGAAGAGCCATGTTGGACATCCAGTGTCTAGTATGAGAGAAATATACCCAAAACATTGAAATGAATAGCTCTAATACATGGCACATATATTTGTATTGTCCAGTTGAGCAGACCAAAACACAAAAACAATGAATTGGACAGGGTTGAATGATATGTACAATTATCACTAACGATGTACTCACTTTTGTGGCCTGCTATTTAGACAAAAATGTCTGTGTGTAAAGTTATTTTCAGAGCACAGTAAATGAATGCTGCTACACAAGCTATACACTGACTACTCAAAAACATATCAAAGTTTCATTTCTGTAGCATTGTCCCTTGAAAAGATATACCACATTTTGAAATGTGAAGGGTGTACTCACTTTTGTGAGATACTGTATGCCTGCCTAGAACCGGCCCTGTTTCATGTAAAACCGCTGGCATAAATAATTCCAATATCAGAGAAAGGAAATATTTTACAGACATTTTCCTTCAATCTTTGACATTAACTAGGATGTTTGTTCGCTATATTTAGCTTGTTAATTAGCGGATTAAAGTGGGCACTTCGAGAACTCCTCTTCTGAAACAAATAATAAAAATAGGATGTTTGTACATGATCTCTTGTGAGAAATTTGTGGGAAACACTGTGCTGTCTATGACTCCTCCATGCTACAATAACCGCAGCCATTTGTGCCAAAGTTGTGTCAGTTAATACATGCCTTTCAAACGTGTTAAATAAAGACAGATTAGTGAATGCAATTGGTGTCAAGGTTTGGTAAATCATAATGCATGCACTTCGCTATCTTAATCTATTTGCATCTACTCCTCCCAATATTTTAAGTGTTCTGGCAGAGAGTCCCATATTGACATATTAATTAAGGCAAACACGCTAAATAGATTACAAGTGGTATTTTTCCCATTTAAGGGATGGAATCCTCATTGTGTCTGGTTAGTAGATCAGCTTCATGTTTTAACAAGTGCAATCACTTGTTTTTCCACATGCAAACCTTTAGTAAATCAGGCCCACAGATGTGCACACCCATTAACCCACACACTTTGACCCCTTTCACACTAGACTTTTCAAAATCCAGATTATCAGGTTTTTCAAAATCCGGATTAAATTTATCCTAGTGTGAACGGAAATTATCAGGATTTTCCAGGCATTAATCCGGATTTTCAAAAACCACCTCATGAGGTGGTTTTTTAAGGGATCTTGAGGGGTTCTTTGGCCGAAAAACCTAGTCTGAACGCTAAGGGATCATTAATCCGGATAATTACGTCATACTTCCGGGTTCACAGGGTCATCATCACGGGGTCATTGGTCATTCCCGCGAGACAAGACCTCGACGTCTCGACCTCCAAAACTAGGCGCGTACGAGTGACAAACCGGTCTGTTTGCATTTGTCTGAGTTTGTCTACATATGTCAGCAAGAACTCCGCCTCGCAGCATGGGTGGGCTTTGATCAAGTCGGACACAAGTCTTTTGTTTACACCACCTGATCTTCGTAGTAGATGACGGAGAGGTCATGTGTTGTGTGTGAGCAGTAGCGGCTCGTGGGTAGAAAAAAAAGGTAGGGCAGATAGGCTGATGATGACCGAGTTTATTACAATTAACTCATAACATGCACTTAAGAGCGCGTATACCACTATCTTTAAAAAGCAACCTTGATGGGGAAAATGCGCGCACCTCACCCATGCCTACGCACAAAATAAAGGGAAAATGAAAAACTGTCACCTCAGAAACGCGAACAGGGGGCAAGATTGGTTTACTGGTAGAAAGTAAATAATCAAAAACATTGTATATCATGCCTGAAGACGCTATTTGCCTGAAATATATGTGTGTGATTAAGTAAAACTTGGTTTTTAAGTGAATCGTGGTTACTTGTTTGCAAGTACAGGCATGCTTTTGGTAAACATGTCTTATAATTTATATTAATAAAGCCAAAGGAAATCTTAAAGTAACATAACTAAAATCCTGCCTTTTGTTATTAATGTACTGTATCACATTCGTGCATGATGTGACATTTATTGTCGCTACATGGGCAAAGAACCGTAGCAGTAGAGTAGAGTAACTTGTAATTCCTAAAGGGAAACTAACGTGAGACAAGCGGACTGTTTCGAACACACACACTGTAGCCCTAATGGAGCTGTGCTGCGATGTTAGCATTCTCTAGCATGGCTAGTTTTATAGCACAACTCAGATGTGACTTGCTAGGCTCGTGTTTTTCGCCTTTTTTGAAAAAATGCTTCATGTCACACACACCTACACTGTTCCAAATACCCCCTTGTCCACCCATGACAGAAGAACGAAAGAACAGGCATGAAAAACAGAACATTTTATTTCGTTCTGGACAACCATAGAGCCAAGGCTTTCTATCATAGCACGAACGTGAAAACGTCTGATTAAATGACCTACCCTTGTCCTTCGTTTGCTAAACGATATGTATGTCTGGCTTATAGGGTCCAAGACTTCATACTGGCAATTTAGTTCCTATATCGAGTCGCTCGAAAGAGTTCTCCAAGAGAAACTTCACGCTATTGCAAGCATGTTCGGTAGCCATGGTTTAAACTATACTACTGACTGGGTGACGTGCGGAGTAATATACATAGACAGTAGAAGGCTGACGTACAATGAAGGATCTTTTCCGGGTAGGGCAGAATAAATTCTGCCCCGTGGGCGTCTACAAACCCGCGCTTTTTCCTATGGCTTTTTCTGAAGTGTTCTCTGCGTCTGCGCACAGATTTACATAGACTGACAATAGGGAGCTGGGGCAGCGAGATCTTCTGCCCCTCTAGCGATAGAGTTCAACGTAATAGCAGCTACAGTGTGGCGGTGATCAAGACAAGCAAGAAAATCGGCAAACTTTTCTCTTACACATTATTAATAATGTTTAACAAAACATAACAAGATTCTCGTTCGCATTGCATTTCTAAAACAACATTTTTTACAACAATTTTATTTACTATTAATCAATGGATCTAGTTTTCTTAGTGGAGGAATCTTTGGGAGGGCTCTGCCCCACCTGCCCATATGAAGCAGCCGCGCCTGTGTGTGAGGGACAAGGAGGGGGCGGGCGGTCGTAGTAGGGTGCATTGAGACTTCAAGTCAAGTCGAGTCTTTTTTTAATAGCACATTTAAACAAAACAACAGAGATGTCCCAAAGTGCTGCACAACACAAGGATGAAAAATAACACGGCAAAACCATAACCATTAATAGGTATAGCCTACTGACACAAAGCAA
>CM059270.1:0-115000 GCA_030347295.1 Setipinna tenuifilis | reverse complement strand
GCTACAAATTTGGCCTGACACGGCTAAAGCCATCTTTAAAGGGTGCTGGAAAAATTCACTGTCCCTGTTGTGCCTGAACTAAAATCTCTCTCTCTGTTTCAGAAAGGGTAATGCCTTACTTTACACAGGAGCCTCTGTCTTACCTCACTCTTCCCACCATCAAGAATGCCTACAAGACCTTCAGCATCAAGATCACTTTCAGACCTGACAATGTTGATGGTAAAAACACAGTTTGCCTTTCCTTTTCCCTTTCCTTTCACTCACTCAGTCATAACTCACACAAACACAAACACAAAGACATAGACACAGACACACACACACGCACAAACAAACACACACACACACACACACACACACACACACACACACACACACACACACACACACACCACGATTTTAGAAATATATTCCTACACTGACTCCATACAGATACACTCTGGTAAAAATCCAATACACTGTACTTCAGTACTTAACATTCAGTAATAATTATTACTGGTGCCACTAGTAGTCCATAAATGTTTGTGGCTAATTGCATTCCCTCTGGCTCAACAGTGTTTAGACACCATGCTGCCGTTTACTCTTTACTGTTACTCGTTCAGGTCTGTGTTTTGTGTGCCGTTTGGTGTTTTTGTCGATTGTCACGTTTGACTTTTTCCTCACCTCCTGTCTATGTTCCTCTTATGTCTGTGTCCTGGGTGGGTGCAGGTCTCCTGCTATATGCTGGTGAGTCCTGGGGTGTGTGTGTGTGTTTGTGTGTGCGAGTGTGTGTCTACAGCGTGTGTGTGTGTGTGTGTGTGTGTGTGTGTGTGTGTGTGTGTGTGTGTGTGTGTGTGTGTGTGTGTGTGTGACGCTACTGTGTAGTGTGTACAGTAGTGCAATAACTGCTGTTTGTGTGAGGGTGTGTATGACTGTGTGTGTGTTACCACACACCACAGTTCCTATGAGGGAGCTTGGGGGTTCTCTACAGCAGTTGATGATTCAATGGTATTCTTCCACATCTGCATACCTATACAGTCTATCTATCAGCCTCTGTTTCCTATGCAATGCCACTGCATGGTTGCACTCCTGTAGAGGGGTTAGTATGCATCAGAATCACACAGTGGCAGCCTCCTCACCTCACTACACTGGGTCAGCCTGTAAAATGCTCACAGCCCTGCCCATCTGTCCAGTCAGTATCAAAGACTGCTGCAGACAAGTGGAATCACTGCCTGTTTATACACTGTAAAAGGTGTTGCATAGAATATAACAAAACATTAAGTCAATTTCCTGCATGGATCTTTTTACATTGGTTTACCTTATTGAACCAATGTAACTTATTTTACTTCTGAACAAACATGGGCATGGCAAGCATCTATGCAGCCTGTTGACTTGACCTTGTTTAAGTTGGTTCTAAGCAGCACTTTTTACAGTGTGCCATCATTGGTTAGCACACATACAGCTGTGCAGATGGTTCAGTCAGCATGTATCCACAGGACCAGTTACAATGAGTTTGCCCGTGTTCATAATTTGAGCTTTCTTGCTGCAGTAGTATTATGTGTTATCAAGTGCCAGCATGTCTCAACAGTTCCAGTCAAAAAACCACAGGTTATTAAGGAAGACAATCCTTTAACCATTGGAAATA
This sequence comes from Setipinna tenuifilis, assembly GCA_030347295.1. Taxonomy (NCBI): domain Eukaryota; kingdom Metazoa; phylum Chordata; class Actinopteri; order Clupeiformes; family Engraulidae; genus Setipinna; species Setipinna tenuifilis. Next base: position 113,379 of record CM059270.1, on the reverse strand, counting down.
AAGTTGCAGTCAACATAGCATTATGTGGTATTTAAATATTATGCCATCAACTATTTGCAATGTTGAGGATAAGAATATGATTCAGAGATATCTCAGAGAGGATTATGGTGGAGTACTTACTTACTGCCCATTTTACCTACCTGCAGTGATTTCAGGCGAAGTATGATTGATTCACGTTAATTAGACATGCACATCACCACATCGTGGCCCCTCCTCCTTACCCGTTCACATTGCAGTGAATGGGCAGCGCTTGTGCAGCATGTGCACAATCATGTAGCCGTGTGCGACAGCATCAGCCAGGACCACCTGGCGCCAGAGCAGCATGCACCAGAGCATGTGTCATAGCATCAACACACACACACACACACACACACACACACACACACACACACACACACACACACACACACATACACATACACATACACACACACACACCTTCTCACTGCTGTAGTTTAGGAAGATCCATTCGACCGCATGCAGCCTTTAACTGTGCCACAGCCAGTGTCTGTGTGTAATAGTCTCTAATTGGTTCATTGATTAGGAATGATCCTCTATAACGGGCAGAAGAAGACCACTGGGGCCGACTTCATCTCTCTGGGGCTGGTTGGAGGACGGCCAGAGTTCAGGTGGGTTTCTCTCTCTCTCGCTCTCTCTCTCTGTATCGCTCTCTGTCTGTATCTTTCGCTCTATCTGTCTATCACTAACACACACATACCATGCATGAATGTGCCAACACTAGTGTGTCTGTGTGTGTTTGCGTGTTTGCGTGTGTGTGTGTGTGTGTGTGTGTGTGTGTGTGTGTGTGTGTGTGTGTGTGTGTGTGTGTGTGTGTTTATCTGCAGGTTTGATGTGGGCTCAGGCATGGCCACCCTTCGCTACCCCATCCCCATCAAACTGGGAGAGTTCCACACAGTGGAGTTGCTACGTAACCAAACACTGGGCTCCCTCATTATAGATGGGGAACCTGCCATTAACGGCAGCTCACAGGTAACACACATACATCACAGCTAGCACACACACAAATCACAGGAAATCCTTAAACAGCTTACAGGAAACACACACACACAAATCACAAGTAAGACTGTGAAACACCGTTGCGGCCCACCCACTAGTTGGAATGTGGGCTTGGAGATGAGGATGGACAAATACACAGGAGAGGAGGTTGCGTTGTCAAAACAGTTTATTGTCTAGTCTGATAAACAAAAAAATACTTAATAAAAAAAATGAAAATAGTCTCTTTAACCATGCACTCTTAAATGCACAAAAAAAGAATGACACAGATAGAGATACCCCATCACAGGAGAGCCATCCTTCCCTCTTAAATGTTCCCATAGAACTGAGCTGGTTTCTTTAAAAACACCCTCCTATTACCTCCAATTGCTCATGATTAAATAAAAAATATACAAAATAATATAATGACAAAATATAATTCAAACACTCAATTACCACCAAAAATACACAATAATATCATAACGGCAAAATGGTTAGATCAAACACCCCTGCACTGCAAGTGAAGCGTGCTGTCTCAGAATGGAAAATTACAAAAGCACTATCCCAGCATGAAGCATGCTTCCGTGAGGACGGAGCACCAGGAAGTGTGAGTAAATGTTAATAAAGTTAATAAAGTTATAAAGATTCTGTCAAAACGAAACCGCTACTGACCAAACAATTGGTCAGGTATGTGCATGAACGCCAAAACTGGCGGTTGACTACTGTTGCATGAGGAGCAGTGTTCTCCTAGTAGAGAGATAGTGTTCTCTTGACAGCATTGCAAAGTTGCTTTGCACCCACACAATGATAGTGCCCTTTTTTGTACTGTGAGAATGTCATTATGAATTAAAATAAATGGATTTGTGGAACTTTTTATGACTTGTATTTATATGTCATGTGTGCACAGGGACGGTTCCAGGGTCTGGACCTGAATGAGGGCCTGCACGTGGGTGGCTACCCTAACTACAGTCAGCTGGCCAATACAGCCGGCCTCAAGACTGGCTTTGTGGGTAAGAGAACTTGGTCTGTCATTCTCTGTCTGCCGCCCCCTCTTTGTCTCTCTCTTTCTTTCTCTCTGTTCCCCTCTCTCTTAAGCTTCCTGTCAGGAATATTCTTTCTTCTTTTTTCTTTTTCTTTGTTCTTTTGTGTATAAAGCTCCATATCTCAGGGACCCAGCATAGAGTGGAACTTGATTTCCCAAGAAATTCACTCCGTTTTTTTCAATGGCTATTCAATTCTGGGTGTTTTCGCATATGGTTCCCTTTAAATGAACCAAACTCAGTCCCTTAAAAAGTGGACCAAAAAGCGGACCAACAGAAAACAAACTTGATTCTGTTTGTGTTCACATTGTGAAAGAAGCCTGGGTCCTCTTTCTGGTCCACTTAAGCTCTGATGGAGCCTCAGTCCTCTTTCTGTTCACACTGTAGCTTGTCTGGAGCTCTCAGACCTTTAACAATGATGGTTGGGTCTTCCACATTTATGGTCGCATTATGTTACAACATATATTTTTATTTTAATAAGAAATACAATAATATAAACGTAATTGTATGTACTATAATATTGTTTACAATTGTGATATCATCCAATCACAACCAAAGAGTCTGTGAAGCAAGCGAGGTAACAAACTAGTTAACTGCACACATATGCCTACAGTGCATACAGACGACACGTAGAGAAGACTGAACTTTTCACCTCTCATTCCGGTTATTCCACATCGCAAAACAGTGGCTAAAGAAAATCTTACAAGTCAGTCAGTGCAAATGTATTTACATAGCCTCCTCCTTTCACCTGATATTATTACCCACTTAAACAATAAGGTGGTCTAAACAAAAACGTAATACTCTGGCACATCTTCTATGGGCTCTGCACTGTTCCTACTAAATAAAGACTTGGGTTGACTGGGTGTAGAACAATGTAGAAAATATGTGATTGTGTGTGTGTGTGTGTGTGTGTGTGTGTGTGTGTGTGCGTGCGTGTGTGTTTGCAGGTTGCATCCGCCAGCTGATCCTACAGGGTGAGGAGGTCATCTTTAAGGACCTGGACCGCAGTTCCACGGGAGTCTCCAACTGCCCTACCTGCAAGGACCAACCCTGCCAGGTAAGTCTAGCCCCTGCAATTACTCTTACACTCAATTATGAAAACAGATACAATCCACATACTATAACATTCTTACAAATGTTAATTTGCATAAAACGTAACAAGTAATAAGTTACAAGTAATAAGTCAATTTTTGAATGTCTGTGAAGTTTGGTAGTCAGAATAAACCTTTTCGAAGAGAGGTAAAACCTCTTCAAGCTCCAAATAGCAATCAAGTTAACTTAGCACTTATGAGTAGTAATAATGAACAATGCAATGATGAAACTGGAGTATTGCTAATGGTGAATGGGGGATGGTGGTGTTCTGTGTATGAGGTGATAAGCTGATGTTGTTGATCTCTGCAGAATGGAGGTGTGTGTCATGACTCAGACACCAGCCTGTATAAGTGCACATGCCCACGTGGGTTTAAAGGCAGCAACTGCCAGCATCATGCCTCCTTACACTGTCACACAGGTAAAACACACAAGCAGACACACGCACACACATGCATACACATACACAAACACACACCTAAACACATACCCTAAACACATACACCTACCAACTGTAATGCACCCTTGCTCCCTGATTAAGTGTCCCTGATTAATTGGTTTGTGTTTCTTACACAGAGGCCTGTGGTCCCGATGCCACCTGCATCAACAAGCCCAATGGCCTGGGCTATGACTGCCGCTGCCATCTGGGCAAATCAGGAGACAAGTGCATGCAGGGTAAAAGCTGTTCTCCACCCCGTTTTGAACAACACCCTGTCAGTGTTCTGAACACCAGCTGTAGTCATTATTATTATTACAGGTTTTCATGATTGCTAAAACACATTTTTTGAAACTACCTTTTTTCAAAACTATGAACAGAAAACCCATTTTTCAAGGTAAGTTCTCAAAACCCTTGCATCTTGTTACAAATTCGAACAATCACTTCAAAATATGTTTAACTGTGCTCAAAACCAACTAATGGTGCCCTTTCATGCCGCAGCGCACTGTGCATTCATATGCTGTCATTACTATTCTGTGCCAGCGCATTGTTCATTTTTTCGGGCAAAAATCATGTTGTCTAGATAGCAGATGACCCTATGTCCTCACTGGTATGTCAGCGAAAAGAAGAGGTGTGGTCTGACACAAAGTGCACCAGAAGCTATTATAACGGTGCATGTCCACTATTGCGTCAGATTTGCCGCTTCAATTCATTTTCAATGGAGGTCGTCAAGTTGTTATTGCCGTCCTCGCAAAGCCTATCAGGATTCCCGTGCGTCGGCTCGAACAGCAGCAGTGTGTCAAGAAGTTGGGCTCTGTTGAATTTTATGCAAATTAGTCCAGCGAGCGCGCCAGCGTTATCCAATAAAAGTAGATCACAGGGGAGGTCTGTCATGACGAAATCAGTTCTCGTGGGTTTCGCATTTTATAAATTTTATCCGCGTCTTCCTACCTTCTTCTACTGTCTATCCTTCTTACAGAGCCACAAACATGAAAAATGAGGCGTGAAGGAAAGTGGCCAAAATTGTCGGTGGTTGGTGGGTTTAATCTGTGTGAACTGTACAAATGTACAAATTATGTGAACAGTTTGGAAATTATACAGGCACTTGTAATGGCTAGTTAAATAGGTCGTTTGCCCCTTAATAGCTCATGAATGAAGTGTAGACATGTAATGTACAATAAAGCAGCAACAATGGATGAAAGTTAAGATTTTTTGACAACTCGTTTACCTTCCCTGACCAGACTATATACATTTCCGAGAACGCCCACTTATAGTACCGATCAGGCAACACAAGGGGAGGATAGTGGACAGGACGCAAGGACGCAAAAACCATATCCGCCAATGACCAAAAAACCTGGTCTGTAGTCAGTTGCGGGGCACACAATGCCTTAGGATATGAAAGCATGCACAAATAATTTTGATGTGGAGAAAAACTTTATGGAGTCCCTGGATATATGAACACATATGTTTTCTCTATGACAGTGCATGCTTTTTGTTTTCGATTAAATGACAATTCATGCACTGTTATTGGCATGTACTTCTACCTCTTCAAATCCCTCTTTCCAAAAAACACTTTCGGTGGTGAGGGTAGATACAGCAATATCCTCTGCAGGCGTCAGCTCCATGCTGATGGACCTCCACCTCCCATTTGTTTTTGTGTTTCCTTTAGGTTAAAAGCTTTTGTTTTCCCTGTCTTCTAACTTTGTTGTAACGCTTTTGGCACTGTTCGGCAGTTCTCTTTTTGCCAAAGGAGGAGGACACAACTGAAGATATTTCCTCCCATACTTTCTTGACCCACAAAGGTTTGGGGGGATTCTTTCGATCCTGGAAGATTAACTGCTCATGCACTTTTACTTTACGCATGAGCAAATCGTGCCATCCGGAAAATGCGCCACTGGCTTTTAAAGGGAATGACAGTATAAATTCTGATTGGTTAATTGTATGTTATGCCCAAAACACACCCATGACTAATGAAGTAATTTAAGACCATCACTTTTGAACCATGCGCCTGGTGAAATGTTCGCTTTCCCCGCCGTCAAAATACCAAATTGTGTCGGGAACGCCCCCCCAGGCAACTTGTGCGACAGACTTCAAACAATGCACATATGATCGTGAAAATAGAACCCATGGTCTCAGATCATTCACGAAACAGCCAAAATGAGAATTGTGCCTAGCAGTGACTAAACAATACATCAAACAATGGAAGGCTATATAACTCCTGGAGGAATATACATTGTTCAGGACAGAGCATATAGCTCCTGGACAAATGTTTATGAACCTGGACAAGCGTTTATGAACCTCTAAATATAGTTTATGCACGTCCAAGCATAGTTTATCCACCTCTACAATGCAGTTTACGCATGCATGTCTCTTGTTTTATACAGATATTAATAAAGCTTTTCCGTTATTTTTCAATTACCTACACCTAGTAGATCCTGCACAAGTTCTTGTGGGTTTTATCACTGCGTAGCCTACGCATAGTAATTCGCCCTCTTGCGGCAGCCTGCAGACTGCGAGATTATATAAATCACTGATTACGTGTGTGAAGTTATGAAGAAATGGATATTAGGCGATTTCTGAAGCGTTGGAGCATCACCCTTCCAGCTGATACCAGCAAAATATCTCGACACAGTGAGTCCAAAAAGAATCCTAAACTTCACCTTTTTAGGATAAACTCCCCATCGTTTTGGTTTGTGAACCATGCCACTAACTAACGTTAGGTTGTTAACTTGTGCCGACAAATTAGCCTACCTTTGTGGCAGACAAATGACGTTGTAAGTGCAGTCTAAAGTTTTTGGTAAGTATTATATCAACATAAATTCAGTATTTATAGCGCATTGTAAGACAAATAGTTGCCATTTCATGTTAATCTCAAAGTCATGATGACAGTGTGCTAGCTTCATGTCACGGACATAATAGGCCTATAGAGAACTTAGCCTAAAGTAACGTTAGGCAAGTCACTCCTCCCCGCCCTTCTCGGTATGTGGGTGTGTGTGTTTATTTTTTATTTATTTTTTAAAGAAGGCTACAACATTCAGATTGGGCAGAAATACTTGTCCAGATGATTGGTGTACTTAATTTAATTGTACAGATAGTGGTGGAGAGACAGACAGTGTAAGTATGTGTTATTTGCCATTCTTACAGAGTCTTTATTTTTCTCTCTTTATTTAGATTTTTTAAACACCATAAACATTTGCCATTCTTTCACACTGACATTATTTTTCTCTTTATTAAGATTTAATAAACCTCAAACATACGTATTGTATATCTTGTTTTATGAATGATACAGTGTAGAGACCTCAGGGAACCCTTGTCACACACAAACATACATACATGCATTCACACACACACAAGTACACACACATTCACAAACACTCTGTCATACACACACACTCCTATGTGTCAGAAAAGTTGTTTCATACAATACGCATCGTAGCATCCTTGCGTCATGCTTGCGTCGACTATGAATTGGCCCTTACAACGTTGTGGACCCCCGATCCCAAAATTTATAGTTTACCCACCTCTCACCACTACACCCCTGTTTGTCGGTACATGATCATAGACAGTACAAGAAATGGATTGAGGCATAGTGTTGTTTTCACTGGAAGCCGATGAAGCCTATTTTTCAATTTTTAGCTTGATCACGTGTTCACTTCGGTCTACTGAGCAAACGTCTGCCAATGAATCTGAATATGATAAATTGAAAAGTAGATGCTCAAACAAAAATCAGATAACATCCGATTATTTGCGATTATTTGTGTAGTTTTTGTACCATCATGGCTGCAATCACGTTTACTTAAGTGGAAGACTAATGCTGTACTTGCGTATTCTACCTTCTTAGGAATAGACGCAGAAGTTGAATCCTCATGGGCGAAAGGACCCACCCGGAAAGGGCCCAGTAGCCTTTAGCATTCCATAGACTTCCATTTATTTTAGCGTCACTTTGACATAAAATAACTTCACATAGGAGGCACGACACGCCTTGATGTTGGTACTGTTGGACACCGGAGAAACCCCTGCAAAACATATTTGCCTCGATCGGAAATCTGTTATGTCATGGTCTTTTAAGAAACGTTTATCTGAAATTGTGCTAAAAATGATGTCACAGATCATGCGACGGCTAGTGAGTTTTTGTCGCACAGAAGGAAATTTACCGTACTGTTTGAATAAGCCATAGCCATAATCATGCCCGTTTACTACGTTCATGTCAGGGAAAGATCTCCAACAAAATAAGCACCAGAATTGGTATTTGTTTGTAAGAGGAATTGTAATCTTTGTGGATTTTACTGTTCGATGCAAATGAAGCCCAAAGTAAGGTGGCTAAGCTAAGCTACACACTACAGGTCAGTATGGACGTGCTAATTAGCTAGCGCCCTTGGGGGTCAGCCCTATGTTCCCACGGCCCATTGGTCCCACAGCCCATTGGTCCCACATTACTAACATTTTTTTCCCCTTCAATTTTAGGCCCATTGGTCCCACGGCCCAATGGTCCCACAGCCCATTGGTCCCACAGCATTAAGACTTTTTATTTTTTCAAAAGGCCCATTGGTCCCACAGCCCATTGGTCCCACACTACAAGGGATTTTTTAGTCATTTTTAGGCCCATTGGTCCCACAGCCCATTATCATTTCATACCTCATTTTAGTGTGTAATGGGTGGTGGGTAACACTTTAGAATGACAGTCAAAAGAGGTTTATTATCACTTCGTAAATAATTTATAAACACTTCATGAATTATGAACGAATTTTTTAAAAAATCATTAACAAACGTTTCTAAATGAGTAAGGAATACTATAATAATATTGGTAAAAATTACACATTAAAAACAGCTCATGGCTTCACAGTGGAGCAAGAATATACATATGCTGGCCAGGTCTGATGTGTTTGACATCATCTCTTATGATCTGTGGAGGCCAAACCTTCAGCCCTGCTGCAGCTTTACCGTTTCTATTCTTTACTCATTTACAAATATTCATGAATGTTAATTCATTATTTTGGGTTTATAAACGATTTATTAAGTGTTCATTAAAAAAACACTGTTATTCTCAAGTATTACCCATTAGTGCTAGTGCTTACTTTGTCATGCATCATGCTTCTAAAAGCAGGTCAGGAGTCTTCTAGAAAAATGTATCCTCCCCAGCTGCTCTGAGTGAGAGGTCAGGTCTTAATAGATCCTGGAGAACCAGACAGGGTTATGCACCATACACAAGGAACATTGGGTATATGCTGTGGGACCAATGGGCTGTGGGACCAACGGGCTGTGGGACCAATGGGCCTTTTGAAAAAAGAAAAAGTCTTAATGCTGTGGGACCAATGGGCTGTGGGACCAATGGGCCTTTTGAAAAAAGAAAAAGTCTTAATGCTGTGGGACCAATGGGCTGTGGGACCAATGGGCCTTTTGAAAAAAGAAAAAGTCTTAATGCTGTGGGACCAATGGGCTGTGGGACCAATGGGCCTTTTGAAAAAGAAAAAGTCTTAATGCTGTGGGACCAATGGGCTGTGGGACCAATGGGCCTTTTGAAAAAAGAAAAAGTCTTAATGCTGTGGGACCAATGGGCTGTGGGACCAATGGGCCGTGGGACCAATGGGCCGTGGGAACATAGGTACGCTCCCCGCCCTTGACATGGTAACTTACAAGCTACCTGGAATGAAAATTAGTATTAGAATACCCAAGTACAGTATTAGCCTTCCACTTCAGTAAATATGATTTCAACCATAACGGTAGAAAAGCACTCTTTACGAAAATCATTGTATGCTGTCTGCATCTACTCGTGCATCTACTCATCAATTTATCATATTTGGGTTCGTTGGCTGACGTTACTCGACGTCAGCATGAGTTTGCGCAGTAGACCGAAGTGGACACGTGACAAAGTGAAATTCTGAAAAATCAGCTTCATCCGGTCCCACTGAAAACAACGCTATCCCTCAGTCCATATCTTCTACTGTCCATAAATACTACCCATTACTAATCCCTCTGCTATGCTTTTTTCACAATTTCAAGATGCATGGGGTTTGTTTTTTCACCAGATGTGACTTACCTTGGCTCCCAGTGTGTCTTGTCATGTAGCCGGACGTACATTGAATAGTACACCATGCAGATATGATTAATATACATGCTAGGATACTATAAATAGTTACTATAATAGCCTACTGCATTTAGAAGCCCAGTTGAGACAAGGCATTACTTTTTGAACCTTGTAATAATAAAAATGGTGCTTTCAAATGAATAGTCCATGCAGGAGTTATGAGCTTCAAGAACCAGGCAGCTGAATTTTTTTTTCTTTTTTTTACTCATGGCCAGAGACACAATAGTAACATTAACAAATCATGTGTTTAATTTTTTACATTCCATTGTGTGACATTAATATGTGCTGATAACAATGACATGGTACTCACATAAAAATCAAAATTCATATTAATTTAATTCATAAATTTGCTTGACAGTCTGGGACTATACTGTAATCTTGAATCTTCAATCCCCAGTCTACATGAACACTCATCTAACCTTTCTTTGTTAAAGTATTATGATGCACAGATAACACTAACACAGTAGTGAATCCCAGAGACTAAGTGACAATATGATGCGGTGATAGCAATGACATGGTAGTGACATAAAAAAAATCTCTTCATGAAAACACAGAGGCTCTGTTGCTTATCTGTTGCTTTGTTGCTTAGCTGTATGCATCTAATACACAAAATCATCACATACAATCGAGCCTGCGTCTCCAACCCTGTAAAAACAACACACAAGGTAAAGAACTGACCGGAGCAGCAAGATGCACCAAACAGGCACTGTGTGCACCATCTCCACACCAGACAAAGTTCCGTTCATGGATTGTAGCACACTGTGTCAGGGGCCTAGCCATGACCCACTTCAAAAACAAACAAGCCATTGTCAAAATATAACTGTGCCCCTTGCTTTTTTTTACAAAGTAGGTGTATTGCCAACTAGTATAATAGTGCAACCAGTACTACATCCTGCTTTGCCCAATGAACATATTGCACCATATGTCTATGACTTTCAGACCAACCATTACAAAGGCATTATATGGGTTAAAATCTAGCAAATAATATACACAAATTTACCCTGACTGCTCAAAAACATATCCAAGTTTCATTTGTGTAGTATTGTCCCTTGAAAAGGTAAAGCACATTGTTTGCTGAAATGTGAAGGTGTACTCACTTTTGTGAGATACTATGTGTTACAGAGGTGGTCATTTCCCCCTTCCACTTCTTCACTTGGTGTTGTGTCCATGGAATGACACCACAACTTATCTGTTTTTGTAGTTTGGTTGCGCTGTTGAAAGAGGGGAGGGGGGTACAAAATCCTGTTTTAAACCAGCTTTTTATGGGTTTATGTTTTTTATCAGCACATTAATGTGGTGAATGGGTCCATCTCTGACAACATCTTTATCATGAAGCAAAGTTGCACTAATTGTATAATCTTCCTGGTACGTGAACCACATACAACCCAAGTTTCAACTTAAAAGGTCAAGTTTGTCTCTGAAGCTGGAGGTAAAGATCGCTGGTGTCCTCAGTTTGCTTAGTCATCAGTTTTATTTGGTCATCCCCTTCTTTGCTTAGTGGGAGTAAAATGAACCCCTATTGCCTTTTTCAGTCATCTTCAGTGATGTGGTGAATTTGAAATTGATCAGGTTATTAAGCCTAAAGCAACTGGCATTTTTTAATGGCCATGGTGGTTGGTACCACGCATTGCTTCTTTTTATCATTATTGAAAGAACTTGAGCTTCAATTTTATAGTGAACGAGGTAAAGGAAATACAATCTTTTTAATTGTGGTCATAGAACAAACCAGGCGCCTTACTACTCTTGTCAAACAACCCAAATAAGCAGATTTAAACTTAATTTAATCCAATTAGTTTAACAACTACTCAAATATCTATATCTTTCATTCAAAGCAACGTACAGAAACGGAGGACGTAAGCTAAACATATCTCTGTGCAAAAGAGTTCTTAAACTAGATGTACCGCATAGCGGATAGATAACTTTTTGTTAGCATTGTCTGTAGATGACATGTACCAAATGTGTACCAAAGTTGTTTTTTGTTAAATAACTTGTCAACAATTTTTCCCAAAAAAATAATTTTGTGTTAGTATGCTGGTGTTACAGAGGTGCATCGACCCAGCCTATAAACACTCACTTAAAGTATAGCGACACCTAGTGATATGGGTAAATGCAAAAAATGGGATTTTATATTGCCAATATCGGACCGAGAAGGTGGGAACTGCACAAAATATGTCATGCACGATCAGCACAAAGACCTCTAAAAGCACAGCACATGCCATAAAATTTGGCCCATAGGGGGCACTGTAATTGTATAAAATGTTGTTTTGTCTATTATCTAGAGAAGAGTAATGTGTACAAGCAGTTCTTTTTTGTCGTGACATCTGTTGACCCTCCTGCATTGAAAACACTGGCCGATGCCCACTTCCAACAAAAAGAATTTCCGTGAAATTTTAACATTGTGAAAGTGAAACCAAACGAACTCGTCATAGGCCGTTCATGTGAATCTCACCAAATTTGGTACATGTCATCTACAGACAATGATGACAAAAAGTTATCAAAGGATTTGTCTTGAGATAAACCATTTAAAAGTTACATGTCAATGAAAATTTGAAACATAGCTTAAAATTCTTCAAAAGTCCATATCTTGGCTTCTAATTGCTCATATTTGGTCAACGTTGACATGACAACTCTGAACAACTTTTTTTTCATGTGCACCAAATTTTGAGACATTTCATCACAGGTTGCAATGTTTCCGGTCAAAGCTAAGAGTTTAGCAAAAACAGTTTTTGTTAAATAACTTATCAAAAATTTTGCTCAAGACAATGATTTTGTGTTAGTAAGCCAGTGTTAAAGAGGTGTGTCAACCCATCCCATAAACACTCACTTGAAGAAATAGCGCCACCTAGTGATATAGTTAAATGCAACAATAGGGATTTTGCATTGCCAATATCTTGGACCGAGGAGGTGGGAACTACACAAAATATACACAAACACGCAAAATGTCATTCATTGAAAACCCACATCCATGCCCACTTCCAGCAAATCATTTCCACATTAACTCTCACCTGACAACACTGACCTACCACAAAATCACCATACCTATGATTCCCACACTTCAATACACTGCGGCGGTCATACCACGTATCGCTATGCGGTACATCTAGTATTTGTTCGTGGTGCTGGGTTTCTAATATTCCACAGCGATCGTCAGCTTTTCCATTAAGCACTAAGCGGTCCTTTTCAGAAAGGACCTATGATGTATTTCTGTATCCTAAAACTTAACATCCTCACCGGAACTTAACCTATCGTGTACTGACAGTATTAATTGCAATACAGTATTATAAATCCATTGTATCACCAAAAAGAGTCAAGATTCAGCATCTTATGTACAATAAAAAATAAATAAGATATAGATAAGAAATAAAATATTACAATAAAAATAATGGACTTAAGTCCTGCTTCTGTCCATAACATCCCATAAACCAAAACATGGTCAATTATTGTTGTCAAACTTCATCATTTACTATTACAACTCTTGGTACTCTTTGTCTTCCTGTTCCTCCTACCTGTCCACTGTTGATATGAAATTCCAACCAGCCAATTTCAAATCTGAACTGGCTTATATTGGTTCTCACATCATTACACACAAGTGTAATGATGTGAAAACCAATATAACACACTCATTTTTGAGTCATAGGGCCCTATCATGGCGCTGCGCATTGTGCATTCGCGACATGCGCATGCTGTCATTACTATTTTGTGCCAGTTCATCGTTCATTTTTTCGGACAAAAAATCACGTTGTCTAGATAAGATGACGCTGTGCTGTCACGGGTGTGTCAGCGAAAAGAAGAGGTGTGGTCTGGCGCAAAGCGCGCCAGATGCTATTATAAGGGCGCAAAATCTCAATGCGCCGATGATAAAGAAAAAGGTTGTTTATCGTCACTTGCACATTGCTGAAAAGATATTTTAGGGGCGCACAACGCTTTGAATCCAGATGCACCTGCTGCAGCGCCAACAAATGGTTTGATGGACCTATACCTTCCGTTTATTTTTGATGTTTCTTTTGAATTGGAAGTTTTTGTTTCCCCGTCTTCTAACATTGTTGTACACCTTACGGCACTGTTCGGAAGTTCACTTCTTGTCAAAAGAGGAGGACATAATTATTGAAGATATTTCCTCCCATACTTCTTTGACCCGCGGAGGTTTGGGGGGGATTCTTTCCATCCCCGAAGACTAACTGCTCACATGCTTTTACTTAAGGCACGAGCAGATCTGTCTCCTCCACCGAAAAACTCCTGTCGTTCGGGTAAATCCGCCATCGTAATAGCAACAGGCAATAGAAAATGCGCCGCTGGCTTTTAAAGGGAATGAGAGTATACATTCTGATTGGTTTATTGTATGTTACGCCCAAAACACACCCATAACTAATGAAGTAATTTAACACCAACCCTTTTGAACAATGCACCTGGCGCAATGTTCACTTTTCCCTCCGTCAATATACCAAATTGTGTCGGGAACGCCCCCAAAGCAACTTGCGCGACAGACTTTAAGCCCCTTTCACAATTGGCTCATGAGCAGAAGCGACAAAACATTCGTACGACAGATACATTTTGATATGGATCGTTAACTGCCAAAACGCCAAATAATGGCATATGAAAAAGTATTCGTACAAAACTTGCACATCTAAAGCGACCGTTGTGCAATGCAGACACATTAAATCTTGTGATATATCTTGCCACTATTGTACAATGAAAGCAGGTGTTGTAAGATAGTGCGATAGGGTCCTGCGATTGATCTGGTAATTGGACGTTTGAACGCGCGGCGCTCGTGCAATTATGCAATCCATGGTACAAACGCCCGTACGAGTCAGAGGGGAGTTGTGCTCGGACATTCAGCAAACCCAGCAGACGGCGACAAGGTATTGGTGCAGCAGCATCCATTGTCAATGGTGGTCTGAAACATAGACATATAAAGATAGACGCCGCCTTGAATGGCCTAGAATGATACGTTATCCTCGCCGCCATATTGGATGTGGCAAGGTGGAGATTCTTCAACCATCTCCAGTATAGTGTCTAGACAGTAGCCTAGAATAAAGATGCCTCATTCAGGTGCTGCGTTTAACGGTACCAACAGATTTACCGTCCAAACGAGAACACATGGGATTACCTTTCACATGTGTGACTGGAAAAATAGTTTAACTGTATTTGGCCATTATAACGTATTTTACGAACAGAATTAGCTGACCTTGTGCCTGATATGAAGTATATAATAGCCGCTCGGTGAAACCAGGCTCCAAACAACGAAGAAGTTCCTATTCACTATTTCCAGTCATCATTTATCATATTCATGACGGGTTTGGATGTTTTATCCTAGTGTGTTAGTGTTATTTTGACCCCAGGTTTTGGTAGCTTGCCACGGTATGCTGACTAATTAGCCTACCTGAGCTATCTATCGCGTATCGGTCGATTGGTACCAAACAGGGGCTGGGCCAAGCCCACAAAGGCATTTCAACTGACAGGGCTTCAGCTGACACCGCTGCTGTGTTTGTCAGTCTGACTAGCATAATTAGAGAGCGACTTTAAAATGCCACCGAAGGCTACAAAAGTACGCAAGGACATACATGGTGTCAGAGGATTGTAATTATAAATGCATAGGATTGTAATAAACGTAAACTGGCATGACTGTTGTCTCGCTCCAAAGTTTGTATAGAAAATAAGTATAGGCTACTATGAAGAGTATTGGGCATGTATAGATGTCTATAGATGTCAATATCCAATAATTAAGATTTACTGTGCCACTGCCCCCGCCAGCCTACCCACAAAAAAAACAACGCACAGCACAACGTTAGAAGACGAAGGAGATTCAGAACAACGTTCCCTTGTGTTCTGATGGATTAACTATAGCCTACACACTTAGTTTTGGCCAACATTAAAAATTCCTCCTTTATCTAGACTGTGCTACAATAACACTGCCCTTTGCTAATGTACACACCTTTAATCTATTTCCTTAATCTATGCAGACTGGATACCGTTAATGGCCGGGTTTCCCAGATGCAGTTAAGTTCTTAGCGCTAAGAACGTTCTTAAACCCTTCTTAGGCCCTCCCGTAAGAAGCAACCGCGTTTCCCAAATTGCTTCTTAGCCTAAGAAGACCTGCCGTTAAGAAGGATCTCTAAGAAGAGTCTGGAGCCTTCTTACACCCTTCTTAGCGAGAGAACAGTGGAAACAACGCCACCTTAGGCCGATAATGCAACATGACACTAAGCAAGGAGATAGTCATGCAATGTGTCGGATAGTCCAATTGTGTTTTCCCCCTTTTTTCCTGTAGGCTATTTCGTGCACCCCTTCTACCAATGAAATGTTAAATATTTGTGGGGAAATGTGTCATCTATATGGTATCATGTGTTTGAAATGTTGTACCGCAGTCCCCTCCGTAATATGTCCGCTATAATTTTTTTAAATAAATATTTAATATTTCTTTGAGGCATGTTCTATAGCATTTAGGTTACTCCTCCTTGACCGCTTGTTGAACGCTAAAGCAACTCGAGCGGCAGTGCATATCTGAAATGAAGTTGAATAAGGTGTAATCTCAGGACACATTGCCTCTACAACCAGGGACACGTGACACCACACAACTGGTACACGAAAGTAAACTCAGCAGTCAATGCTTTGTGACAGAAAGAAAATGTGCTTTATTCACACACACACACACACGATCAAGCGTCACCGCCCTCCACAGCGGCGTCACCTGCAATGGAAAGGCCCATGAGTTAAATGGAATGATATAGATTGCGGAGAAACATACTGTAGGCCTACTGCATATAACACTTACCCGAACCCTGAGGAAGGATGATGGGGACGGAGATGGAGGGGCGAGAGAACTGCGCCTCTGCTAATGCCACCTGGCGCCGCTGCAGCTCCATGTCCTCTCTCCTCAAGGACATCTCCTCTCTCCTCAACGCCATCTCCTCCCGCCGAAGCACCATCCTCTCCCTTTTCAACCCCATCCTGTCTCTGTGCAGTGCCAACATCTCTTGCTGGCTGGCACTGCACACAGCAAGGTGGGCTTCGATGCCCCGCAGCACCACCAGCTTTTCCACCTCGGAGGCTATCAGCGTCTCGCTACAGGTGCAGCGGGTGAGCGTTGGCCGCCCCCCCCTCATGCGGACCCTGGCACGACCTGCAGGTGTATTTGGGTACGGACATGGCGGGGGTGAGATGTCGTCACTGACCACCAGGTCAGTGCGCTGCCGCAGGTGCGCTGCCGTGGCCCCGCTGCCAGATGGCTGCTCAGCATCCTCCTCCTCCTCCTCCTCCTCCTCGTCGCCGTCTTCCTCTTCCTCCTCCAACCGGGACGTCGCAGACGGTTCGGGTACCGGCAGCCCTAACACATCAACCCCCCCCGCTATCCCCTCACAGGCCGTGTTCCCGATTATTGATAGGACCCGTAGCTCGTCGGGAGTGAGGTCAGGTTCAGTAAGAGGTCCACTGCCCGTGGCTTGGCCATCCCTCCTGGCAGCTGCCCCCTTCCGCTTTGTTTGGCTGGCAAATTCGTGCCATTTCTTCCTGACTCCCTGCCAGTCTCGTAGCCCACACGGACTGGAGGGAGCCATAGATTTGGCGATTCCCTGCCAGCATTGATTTTTAGCGGCCACGCTCTTTGCGCCCTTGGTGCCCCCAAAGATGGTAGCCCGATGTGTCGTTACTTCATCCAGAAGGATGGCCATTTCCCCCTCGGTGAAAGCAGGCGATCTTTTTGCTCTCACCTTTTTCGTAGCTGACATACTGACTGAATGCAACTACCCATCCACCCAACAGCTGTGCTTATATGCAAGTTATTGTCAAGTGACCACACATGCTGTCGGCCGAGTTTGAACACACGTAATTGAACAGAGCTGGAAACTAATCAGGTGAGAATCAGGTGAGAGGTAATAAGTAGGGCTCCATGCCACACATGCTTTGTTTCGTGAGTGAGACATGGCTGCAAGACAGTTAATCATTGGAGAGAACCAAAGGCGTCAACGTGTGCGAAGCCGGTTAGTTTATATCAATGCACACATCAGGCAACATTTTAGTCCCCTGGATGTGTTACCAGACCATGCAATTCAGGCAAGGTATAGGTTGCCCAGGGATGACATCCAGCGCCTGATCCAGCTGGTTGCACCTAATATTAGAAGGGCAACCCGGTGCAACTTCGCCCTCAGTCCGGCGGTGCAGCTCGTTGCGTTTTTACGCAGTGGGGAGCTTCCTGGAGGTGGTGGGGGACGGCACTGGCCTCAGCAAGGCGTCGGTGTCACGGAGTGTGGCAGCCGTGACACCGATCCTTCTGAGGCACATCCATCAACATATCAGGATGCCAACTATGAGGGAGGAGGTGCGGCGGGTCTACGAAGGCTTCTTCAATATGGCCGGGATCCCCCGAGTAACAGGTGTTGTGGATGGCACCCTGATACCCATCCTGAACCCATCCCTGGACGACCCGAGTTGGATATGCAGAAAGCATTACTCAGCCATCAATGTCCAGGTGGTGGTGGACCACGACGGTCTGATCACGGACATTGTCGTCAGGTGGCCAGGTGCCACGCACGACAGCTTCGTGTGGGCTAACTCTGGTGTGGGCCAAAGAGCAGAGAGGGGAGGCTTTCAAGGAAGCATTTTCCTGGCAGACAGTGGCTATCCCCTCCGTACCTACCTAATAACCCCTGTGGCGAACCCGACAACACCGGCGGAGGAGCGCTTTAATGACGCCCACATCACCACCAGGACCCACGTCGAGCGGGTATTTGGCCGGTGGAAAGGGCGTTTTAGATGTATACACCGCTCGTCAGGTGGGCTGCGCCTGTCACCGGCCAAATCATGCCAGGTGATCGCCGTAACAGCCATGCTCCATAACATCTCGGTGCGCGCAGGAGCACCTGACCCGCCTGTCCCAAACAACGACGACGAGTCATCAGACGATGATCAACCACCACCCCCCCAAAGACCCCGAGCAGCACTTCACCAAGCCGGGGTCCAGGCTAGACAGGAGTTAATCGACCTGTTTTGATTTCAACCGGTTTTGATTTCTGAGTTCCACACATTTTACATTGCAGTCACCAAGCAGTCCATTCCTTGAGCACATTCATCCCCACCCCCACCACATCATTAATACATAGGCTACAATAAGCCCCTGTCACCATGCAGTGCGGCAAGCCTCATATCAGTTGTCACTGTCCTGACAGTGACAGAGTACATGCGTGTTATATGGAGATTTCTATCAGACAAATAGAAATGTAAACGTGAAATGTCATACTGATTTCATTTTGTGTTTCCATTTTTATTTTCCTGACTTCTGTGTGTTCTGGTAATTATTATTTGTGTCAATTTGTTTTTGTGCGTGCGTGACGGTTGATGTCTTAATTTTAGCCATTATTTTATTGATGAGTTCAGGACGTCACAACTTCAGGTGGCAGCATTTTACTATGCCGATGGTGCGCTCCAATCGGCCACTCTGAGATCGATTGCTCATTGTGCTCCAGTTAAGAAGACAGCTAAGAAGCATCTTAAGACGCACGTTAAGAAGGGCGTTAAGAAGGCATCTGGGAAACATTCTTATCTTAACGTTTCGTCTTAGCCGACCTCTTCTTAACAGTCTTCTTAACCTCTAAGTAAAATGCTGCCACCTGACTGCTGAGTTTACTTTCGTGTACCAGTTGCGTGGTGTCACTTGTCCCTGGTTGTAGAGGCAATGTGTCCTGAGATTACACCTTATTCAACTTCATTTCAGATATGCACTGCCGCTCGAGTTGCTTTAGCGTTCAACAAGCGGTCAAGGAGGAGTAACCTAAATGCTATAAAACATGCCTCAAATAAATATTAAATATGTATTTAAAAAAATTATAGCGGACATATTACGGAGGGGACTGCGGTACAACATTTCAAACACATGATACCATATAGATGACACATTTCCCCACAAATATTTAACATTTCATTGGTAGAAGGGGTGCGCGAAATAGCCTACAGGAAAAAAGGGGGAAAACACAATTGGACTATCCGACACATTGCATGACTATCTCCTTGCTTGGTGTCATGTTGCATTATCGGCCTAAGGTGGCGTTGTTTCCACTGTTCTCTCGCTAAGAAGGGTGTAAGAAGGCTCCAGACTCTTCTTAGAGATCCTTCTTAACGGCAGGTCTTCTTAGGCTAAGAAGCAATTTGGGAAACGCGGTTGCTTCTTACGGGAGGGCCTAAGAAGGGTTTAAGAACGTTCTTAGCGCTAAGAACTTCTTAACTGCATCTGGGAAACCCGGCCATTGTCGTTAAACAGACGCATAGACAGCTGCGATTCATCTTATGACCTTTACAAATCGTGCATCACTCTTGTGAGTACACAAAACGTTCGCGTATTAGGTCGCGTCTGAATAGTGTGCATGTCCACTTTTCTGAAGAAACGTGACGCGACCACTAAAAGGCATGCAACGAATGCGAGACATCTTACAATGCATGCAACAGTTCGTACGAGGCTAAAAAATACAGATCGCTAAGTGTTGTAAAGTGCTCCTGAGCTAATTGTGAAAGGGGCTTTAGCAAGACACAAAACAAAATTTGAGCTCAGTGGAACGAATGGTTCAAGAGTTGTAGTAGTAATAGTAGTAGTAGCAGTAGTAGCAGTGGTAGTAGTAGTTGCTGTTGTAGCAGTGGTGTTTTAAAATGAATTATAACTATTTTTTGTTAGTGGTAGTATTAGTATTGTCAGTAGTATCAGTATTTTTATGTCCAGTTTTGGGAGTTAAATGCTTCTGCTCCATCTTTTTTTGTTGTGATCAGGTACCCTGGTGACCATTCCCTGGTTCATGTACAGTAACTCCTACATCGCCTACCCTCCCCTGACCAACATCCACAACGACCTGCGGGTGGAGCTGGAGTTCAAGCCCACGGCCCCTGATGGCCTCATGTTCTTCAGCGGGGGCAAGAAGATGAAGACGGAGGACTTTGTGGCCGTGTCCATGGTGGACGGCCACGTGGAGTTCAGATACGAACTAGGATCAGGTAAGATGTGAAATGTGGGCACAAGTGGGACATAAACAGGTGAGGCCTTACACTGAGGTGAAATATAAGATATTTATACAGTGGATATAAAAAGTCTACACATCCCTGTTCAAATGCCAGGTTTTCACAATGTAAACAGTAGGACAAATAATTTCACAACTCTTTCCACCTTTAATGTGACCTATAACCTGTACAATGCAATTGAAAAACAGAAATCTTTCAGGGAGGTGAAGTAAAAATAAACAACTGATATAATATGGTTGCATAGAGCGCTTTCAAAGCATCAGAGGGATCTCATTATTCAAAGATATCAGTCAGGTGAAGGCTACAAAAGAATTTCCAAGGATTAAAATATATCTGGGCTATGGGGTAGCGTGGCAAGACGGAAGCCTTATCTTACAAAGGAAAAACATCCAAGCCCGGCTTAATTTTGTAAAAAGACATCTGAAACCTCCCAAACACATGGGGGAAAATGTGTGACAGTCCGATGATACCAAGGATTAACTTTTTGGACACTAAACATCACCTAAATAACACCATACCTACAGTGTCATTTTTTATATCACAAAAACCTGGCATTTGAACAGGGGTGTATAGACTTTTTATATCCACTGTAAGTCCCTCAATGCAGAAATGTTGCGACAGGAAGGTCTGCAGGATTAAAAAGCGATAAAGACATACTCTCTTGGTTATGCAAGGGATTTAGAAAAAAAGTATGAATAATACGTGAAAATACGCTAAAAATATATAAAGCATATATTGCACATTGTCCATTGCAACTGAGTATATTAAGTATATTGCACATTGCAACAATGTAAGTGAATTGGATTCAGTATATTGAGAGGTATACTAAGAACAAATAAGAATAAAAAATATATAGACAGTATATTTTTACAGAGGTGTAGTTTATACAGAGTGTAAACACAGGCAAGACATCCTAGTCAGCTGAGAGCTAAACACAGTTGAGATCATACACTCACATGAGACATGAACACAGTTGAGTTTAATAGTCAAGTAAGATACAAAACACAAATTCTATTAGCACAGGTAAAGCCTCACTCAATGTAGCTGAGCATGACTGTAACTGTAGTAGGTGTATGTGTGATATAAACTACTCACAGTTGTAGGGATCACGGTCAAGGTCAAGACCTATTGCAGGCTAAACAGGGGGTACAGTAGGTTATAGTTTGTCATGTTTGAGCAAAATTTTGAAATGTGTGTGTAAGCAATGTTAAAACTTTACACACAAGTCACATAACACAAAATGATTGGAGAGAACTAACTACGATTGGAGAGAACTACTTAAAGAAAGTAGTTATACATCAACCCCCACACACGTTTGCCCATGCCCACCTCAGCACTGCTCACTGCTCACACACAGCTCATCATTAACCCCTCCACACACACCATAACTTTCTCCCACTTACACCCAACACTCCCCTTATGCCCCCTCATGCTACCTGTGAGAAGGTGAGCTTTGCCATCTCCCCCTCTCACCGTTTTCATGTTTTAAAGAACTGAACTTTTTGCTTGCGACGTTTTGCCTCCACCTGAACTGCAGCACAGCGAGAGCATCATTGGGTGGGGGTAGCGTCCAATTATCTCATGATTGGCCCAATATGTGAACGCTCTATTTAAGAGGTCCCTCATTTCCACCACGGAAGAACGAGAAAGCACGGAGAGCGTTGAGGAACAGAGAACGAGCGAGCGAGCGAGTGAGAACATGAGAGCGTTTAAGATGAAATGTTTGTTGCCTTTTTTTTTGTACACTTTTATTTTTGGTTAAAGTGTCATTAATTTTTGTTATTTTGTTTTCGTGTTTGTGTGCGTGGAATGCACGGTTTTGTTGTGTCTAAAATAAACGGCAAATAATATATTTTTTGTCCTATTTACAGTATGTCACAAAAGTGAGTACACCCCTAACATTTTTGTACTTTTTTATTATATCTTTCCATGGGAGAAGTCTAAAGATATAATACTTTTCTACAACGTAAAGTAGGCAGTGTACAGCTTATATAACAGTGCAAATTTGCTGTTCCCTCAAAATACCTCAACACACAACCATTAATGTCTAAACCATTGGCAACAAAAGTGAGTACACCCCTACGTGAAAATGTCCAAATTGTGCCCAATTAGACATTTTCCTCCCTGGTGTCATGTGATCCATTAGTGTTACAAGATCTCAGGTGTCAATGGGTAGAAGTTGTCTTAAATTTGGTGTTATCACTCTCACACTCTCTCATACTGATCATTGGAAGTTCAACGTGGCACCTCATGGAAAAGAACTCTCTGAAGATTTAAAAAAGAAAATTGTTGCTTTACATGAAGATGGCCTAGGTTATAAGAAGATTGCCAACACCATGAAACTGAGCTACATCAAAGTGACCAGGACCATACAGCGCTTCAAGAGGACAGGCTCTACTAAGAACAAGCCTTGCCATGGTCGACCAAAGAAGTTGAGTGCATGTGCTCAGCATTATATCTGGAGGCTGTGTCTTCAAAATAAGCGTAGGAGTGTTGCCAGCATTGCTGCAGTGGTTGAAGGGGGATCGCCTGTCAGTGCGCAGACCATACGCTGCACACTGCATCAAACTGGTCTGCATGGCTGTCCTCCCAGAAGCAAGCCTCTTCTGAAGATGATGCACAAGACAGCCCGCAAACAGTTTGCTGAAGACAAACAGACTAAGGGCATGGATTACTGGAACCATGTCCTGTGGTCTGATGAGACCAAAACAAACTTATTTGGTTCAGATGGTGTCAGGTGTGTGTGGCAGCAACCAGGTAAGGATTACAAAGACAACTGTGTCCTGCTAACAGTCAAGCATAGTGGGGGAAGTGTCATGGTTTGGGGCTGTATGAGTGCTGACGGCACTGGGGACCTACACTTCATTAAGGGAACCATGAATGCCAATATGTACTGTGACATACTGAAGTAGAGCATGATGCCCCCCCCCTTTGAAACTGGGCCGCAGGGCGGTATTTCAACATGGTAACGACCCCAAGCACACCTCCAAGATAACCACGCCTTGGGTGAGGTTGAAGGTGATGGACTGGCCTAGCATGTCCCCAGACCTGAACCCAATTCAGCATCTGTGGGGCATCCTCAAATGGAAGGTGGAGGAGCTCAGGGTCTCAAGCTCAAGGTCAGCTTCGTGATGTCGTCATGTAGGAGTGGAAGAGGATTCCAGTGACAGCTTGTGACGCTCTAGTGAACTCCATGCCCAAGAGAGTTAAGGCAGTGCTGGAAAATAATGGTGGCCACACAAAATATTTGGGCACAATTTGGACATTTTTTCTTAGGGGTGTACTCACTTTTGTTGCCAGTGGTTTAGACATTAATGGTTGTGTGTTGAGTTATTTTGAGGGAACAGCAAATTTGCACTGTTATATAAGCTGTACACTGCCTACTTTACGTTGTAGAAAAGTATTATATCTTTAGACTTCTCCCATGGAAAGATATAATAAAAAAAGTACAAAAATGTTTGGAGACCCGCACCAACAAGCCACTTCATCCCCACTTGCATTTCCCCATCCCCACCCCTCCTTCCCTCCCACACACAGCCCATCATTGGCCACCAAAGCAAATCCTCCCTTCCAACCCCAACTGCACTTTATGCACTTTATGCCACCCCCCTTCCCTCCACCACCCATTTTACCTCTGCCCTTTATCAGGTAGCCATTCTCAAACAACATTCTATGCACTTTACTCCCCCTCCCCATACACAGTTTTAGACAAACAATCACCAATTTTACTGTATGTCCCACCTTAGCCAGTATGACTATGCACGTGACAGTAAACCATCCTAGTATCCTTGTATCCTTGTAGTAATTAATAAAACATTTTACTGCACTGTAAACTACTGCTTTGACTGGAATGACAAGAAAAATGCAAGCCAATTGTACATACAGCAAGCAAAAACCCCAATTTACTATTGCTAGTGGATTAGGTAAAATGATTATGAATTCCACCTTGTGATTTGGCCACATAATCTTACAGTATTAATATCCAAAGAAGTATCTCCCTTAGCTCAGGGAAAACATACCATATCCAACCTCTTACTGACCCAACCTCAATGTCTTTATGTGCCATATCAGTCCCAGACGAGAGCAGCCAAGTATAAAATAGCATTAGTTCAGATGACTACAAAGTCAGTGTGCTATGTAAATTACAGTGAGTAGTACCTCTACAGTTCAGTGGCATCATACATATACTTTACTGTAGAACATCAACAAATCAAGACATTTCTGTACCTGTGTACTATCGCATGAAACCTGATGAGCATATAGTAAACATACGAAACTGTAAATCTTTATTTTCTTCTTTGTTTTTTTCATAGCAAAGACATTTTGCTCTCCTTATGCCCATGCCAACAGTGTTCAAAAGAGTTGAGCTTTTTTTCTCAGATTAATTTATAATGCAGTTCAGTTTTCTTTGCTAGAGTTTGTAGGTGTGTGCATGTTTTTTGCCAATTGCCAGGTGTTATGTATGCTAAATGCAAGTGCTTCCCAATAAACACAGGGGTTTTTTGTCTAATGCAAGAAAATGTGTGTATTGTTTTGAAAATGTGTAAATTCATTGCAAACAAAGTGCTAAGTAGAGATGTGTTTATAGTTTTGGTGCCTTAGTTTAAGGTATAGTTGCATGAAGGAGAACTATCACAGTATGATATTTTTTGTGTAAGCAATAAACAAAAACTGTTGGAGGTGAACTTTTGGTTTTTGGAGATGCATGAGCAGACTTGAGATGTAAGCTGGACTTGACTTGACCAGGTTAAAGTTAAATAATAACTGGTGATATATGAAAGCAGGACTTCTAAGGACTCAAACCTAAAACCTAAAAGGCCTAAAAAAGAATATTTGGGAGTAAATTGATGCTGTTGTTGGCTTCATCAATCTATGTTATGGACGTGTTCCATGATCCAGAACCCAGTCTTTCAGACATGAATGTGCATGTTCTGCTACACTCTCTGAAACGTTAAAGCATACCTGCACAGGTATAACCAAAGTGTTGTGCTGTGATTGACAGGTCAGGCAGTGCTGCGCAGCCAGGAGCCAGTGACTCTGGGTGAGTGGCACCGTGTGGCAGCCGGCCGGCTCAACAAGGACGGCTCGCTCAAGGTGGACGATGAACGCGAGATCAAGCGTGCGTCCCCAGGCAAGTCCCAGGGCCTCAACATCCACACGCCCATGTACCTAGGCGGCGTCCCCAGCATGGACATCTTACCTAAGCCAGCCAACGTCAGCGTGCTCTTCAAGGGCTGCATCGGAGAGGTGTGCATTGGCTTGTAACATCTTATGTCAAACATATTTTGTTCATGTTCTGCTGCACTCTAAACACACACATTTTTGTGATGTTTGCATAATGTTTGTGGGTGTGTGGCAGCAGCAGCAACAGCAGCCATGCAATAAACACATTGTATTTACAAAGTCAGATTAAATGAGGCAGATTAGGAATTTAGGAGCAATGCAGCAATGCGTGTGAAGGTTCCTTTCTGACATATGCATGTACAGTATGTCACAAAAGTGAGTACACCCCTAACATTTTTGTACTTTTTTATTATATCTTTCCATGGGAGAAGTCTAAAGATATAATACTTTACAACATAAAATAGGCAATGTACAGCTTATATAATAGTGCAAATCTGCTGTTCCCTTAAAATAACTCAACATACAACCATTAATGTCTAGCACTGCCTTAACTCTCTTGGACATGGAGTTCAATAGAGCGTCACAGGTTGTCACTGGAATCCTCTTCCACTCCTACATGACGACATCACGGAGCTGACCTTGAGCTTCAGACCTTGAGCTCCTCCACCTTCCATATGAGGATGCCCCACAGATGCTGAATTTGGTTCAGGTCTGGGGACATGCTAGGCCAGTCCATCACCTTCACCCTCACCCAAGGCGTGGTCATCTTGGAGGTGTGCTTGGGGTCGTTACCATGTTGAAATACCGCCCTATGGCCCAGTTTCAAAGTGGGGGCATCATGCTCTGCTTCAGTATGTCACAGTACATATTGACATTCATGGTTCCCTTAATGAAGTGTAGGTCCCCAGTGCCGGCAGCACTCATACAGCCTCAAACCATGACACTTCCTCCACCATGCTTGACTGTTAGCAGGACACAGTTGTCTTTGTAATCCTCACCTGGTTGCCGACACACACACCTGACACCATCTGAACCAAATAAGTTTATTTTGGTGTCATCAGACCACAGGACATGGTTCCAGTAATTCATGCCCTTAGTCTGCTTGTCTTCAGCAAACTGTTTGCGGGCTGTCTTGTGCATCATCTTCAGAAGAGGCTTCCTTCTGGGATGACAGCCATGCAGACCAGTTTGATGCAGTGTGCAGCGTATGGTCTGCGCACTCACAGGCGGTCCCCCTACCCCTTAAACCTCTGCAGCAATGCTGGCAGCACTCCTACGCTTATTTTAAAGACACAGCCTCCGGATATGATGCTGAGCACATGCACTCAACTTCTTTGGTCGACCATGGCGAGGCTTGTTCTTAGTAGAGCCTCTCCTCTTGAAGCGCTGTATGGTCTTGGCCACTGTGCTGCAGCTCAGTTTCAGGGTGTTGGCAATCTTCTTATAACCTAGGCCATCTTCATGTAAAGCAACAATTTTCTTTTTTAAATCCTCAGAGAGTTCTTTTCCATGAGGTACCATGTTGAACTTCCAATGACCAGTATGAGAGAGTGTGAGAGTGATAACACCAATTTAACACAATTCTACCCATTTACACTTGTAACACTAATGGATCGCATGACACCAGGGTGGAAAAATGGCTAATTGGGCACAATTTGGACATTTTCACTTAGGGGTGTACTCACTTTTGTTGACAGTGGTTTTGACATTAATGGTAGTGTGTTGAGTTATTTTGAGGAAACAGCAAATTTGCACTGTTATATAAGCTGTACACTGCCTACTTTATGTTGTAGAAAAGTATTATATCTTTAGACTTCTCCCATGGAAAGATATAATAAAAAAAGTTAAAAAAATTAGGGGTGTACTCACTTTTGTGACATACTGTATCTTCAAACTTCTCACATGTAAAGATATAATAAAAAATACAGTACTTTAGGTGTGCTTACAGTTTTTCTCAGTCACTTTGATACATTACTTGAATCATTCTTGCAATTTGCAAAACAGTAAGTGCATTTCTCAAAACAATTTGTACAAATTGCAAAACACTGTGTATTACCTGCAAAATCTTGCTCAAAATTCTTAGTTTATCTCTCAAAACTAAGTTTCTCTGTCCACGAACGTGTGTCATCAGAACAAATCATGACAAGTCCCTGTGTACGGATTAGAGAGTCAAATTGATTAGTTATGTTGTCAGTATAACAGTGTACTCTGGAGGGATGTTCTGATGTAAACTATGACTTTTTCGATGTTTTGAAAGTTTTAATGAAAGTTGAAAGTTTTAATGACAGTTATTATAAATTAAAGTGTGAGATTGATTACGAGAGACTGGACAAGATTCACATTTACACTATTGCTGTTTTTACTTGTATTTGTTAACAAACCACTTTGACCACAACGAAAACAGAAGACAATCTCCTTACAGTTTTTCTCAGGCTCTTTGGCACATTTCTCATACTTGTTCGGTCTTCACATTATTGTGTCACTTGTGCACATCAAAAAGGCAGTTTCTTATTTTTATGAACAAGTTACAAATTCTTTGGTACATCCATGCAGATGATTATGTACAATTCTCTGCTGTTTCCTCTGAACAAATTGCAAATGCTTTTGGACATGTGTCAGTTGCTTTTATACAATACAATGTTGTTTTTTAACATTTTCATTTGCTTATGTCATGTCAGTCAAAATGAACTATACTTGTGGATGCTGAATAGTCATTCCCAATAAAACTAATAGTCTTAGTTTTATTGCTTGAGTCATTACATACAAAATTGTTGAACTACTTATCAAATTCTGTCAAGCAAATTTTATACCTTTCTTTATAATTTTTTTTGCTGGAAATGTCTCCTAAATTGAACAGTTGCTCTCAGGTGAACTTAAGCTTTTACTCACAAGGAGGTGTGTGAAGTATTACAGTTTTTCTCAGTTGCGTTGGTGCTTTTCTCAGATCAGAATGTAAATTCTCATAACTATTAGTTCAACCGTCACCAGTATGTACAGGTAAAACATGTCTTGTATGTATACTCTAATGTTCAGCACTGGAAATGGTCTGCTTTGCTGCAGCAGAGTCATGCAGACGGTGGATTTACCACTCCAGGAGACACTTTTCTCGCTGCATTGCAAGGGATGATATCCGTTGTGATGTAGATGAAAATATATGGCTAGACAGACAGGAACGTCTGCATGTGCCAGAATGATTTACCTATTTTCAGTTACAATATGTACTGTTACGTATGTTGTTCACATTTGTGCACAGCTCTACCAAAAGGGTGTTTCTTATGTTTGTTCTAAATAAGTGACTGTATTGTATTTTTCTTTTGCACAATGCTGTAGAATTGCAAAGAGCATATACAGTAAAAATAGGAAATGTACGTATTCAGTGTCTTGTACTCACTCCCCTACCTACAGCAACGTGTACTGTTTATTGTAGTTTTACGTAAAATGGCTGTACAGGTAGTGTATAGTGTTGTCTTGAGCATTTTCAGGTAATGTCAATGAGTTCTAACCTTTTTTTGCTGCATTGGAAAACACTAAGAGAAGTAATTGTCATAATGAAAACATGACAAAGCCATTTGACTATCTTGTTCATAAACATGATGTCAAGACTTCTCATTTTGATGACACTGTCAGTTTCATTGACATGAATACTTGCTTTTGAGGAATTGACTATCCATTTTGAGCAAGTGACGTGCTTTTGCAGGTTATCCACTAGGTTTTGCAGTTTGCACTAATTGTTTTGAGAAATGCACTAAATGCTGCGCAAATGTTAATAGTGTTGTGAGAAAAGTACCAAAGCGACTGAGAAAAACTGTAAATAGTTTCACTCCCCACAACAATTAGGCATTAGTTCATCGCATAAGTCTTTACATGCAAAATGGTTCAACATGTTGTCATAATATGTCAAGCATAATTCTATACATTTCCATTTTAATGTACCAAAGTGACGGAGAAAAACTGTAATATACCTGCTATGGGAAGACGTTGGATAGACCTTAAATAGACCTAATTAAATAGATAGATAGACCAACAGATCTAAACCTCGTAGGTCCCTCTTAACTAATAAAACAGGGTTAAGTTTTTTTTTTCATGGCCTCAGTGTGACGTGTGTGTGTGTGTGTGTGAATGCAGGTGTTGATCAACAAGAAGAAGGTGGACCTGTCCTACAGCTTTATGGAGAGTCGGGGTATAGCGCAGTGCCAGGAGGGCTCCCCCTGTGAGCGCCGGCCCTGCCTCAACCAGGGCACCTGCCTCACCAACGCCGAGTATGAGTACCAGTGCCTGTGCCGTGATGGCTTCGAGGGTGAGGCTGCATGCAGGAGAAAACACACAGGCCCACCTACACGGACAGTCCTACATGGAAAACACACACTCTGTCCCTTTCTCTGTCTTTTTCTCTCTCTCTTTTTTTCTTTCTCTCTCTCTCTCTCTCTCTCTCTCACACACACACACTCTCTGTCATGCTCCCTTTTCTCTCTTCCTCTCTGTCTCTCTTTCTCTCTCTCTCTCACTCCCTTTCTCTCTCTTTATCTTTTATACAAGTTAACACCACATGCACATACACACAGACACACCCACATACAACATTGTTGATAGACTTGCATAAATAATGGAAAATGGATATCAAACAGAACAAGGTTCAGTGATATTCTGTTCTGTGATATGAATAATGTTCAGAAATGGAAGAATATTGTAGATTTGTGGAGTGATATTGCTAGAAAGAGTGTGTGTTGTGTGTGTGTGTTTTTTTTTTGCTGTAGGGGATCGCTGTGAGGTGGTGAAAGATGTGTGTACACATAGCTCACAGTGCCAGAATGGGGGCAAGTGTGAGAACGGCCAGTGCATGTGCCCTGTCGGATTCTCTGGACTTCTCTGTGAACTAGGTCAGTAATTGCTGTTTATCTCTTTAGCAGTCTCTCTCTTTCTCTCTCTAGCTCCCACTTTCTCTTTATCTCTGTATTCTCCCCTTTCTCTCCCTTCCTCTCTCTCTCTTTCTCTTTCAGTCTGTCTCTCACGCTCTTTCTCTCTCCCCAACTCTTTCTTTCTTTTTTTCTTTCTTTTTTCTCTCTGTCTGTCTCTCTGTTGCTCCCTGTTGTGCTCTCTCTCTCTCTCTCTCTCTCTCTCCCCCCCCTCTCTCTTCTGTGTGTGTATTGTGTTTGCCATATTATTTATCCATCATCATGCATTATTTATCCATTTATCCATCATGTTATCATTTCATGTCATTTTTAATATCTGACTCGACAAGGTACAGGTACCCAAACACACAAATGGCAGCTGGGATGCAGCAAATAACACTGATATAGTAAAAGGTAGCTGACTATAGTCTGTATGCTGAGAAACACATAAACAACTTTCTCTGGTATACACTTAGTCAAAAACAGTTTGTATGTGCAAGTGTAAGTGTGTGTGTGTGCGTGTGTGTGTGTGTGTGTGTGTGTGGGGGGGGGGGGGGGGGTAGAGAGAGAAAGAAAATAGTAAGTGAGAGAGATATAAAAAGAACGCATATGTGGTGGCTGGACCAAGAGAGTAAGTGTGTGTGTGAGTGTGCGTGTGCTGCTTTAACAGCTGTATCCCACACACGCAGGAGAAGGATTGAGCACGGCGGAAGCCCTGTGGAAGGAGGAGGGCAGCGGGGAGAATGGTACAGTACTCTCCCGGCCTGCCTGACCGTACACACACACACACACACAGTTTACAAGACCATACACACACACATACATGCACACGCATACACAAACATACATTTATGCAGCCTACATGACCATACACACACACATTCGCACGCACGCATACACTACCGGTCAAAAGTTTTAGAACACCACACTTTTTCCAGTTTTTTACTGAAAATTCAGTTTATTGTGTCATTGCACTCTAAAAATGAAAGCACAGAACAAATAAGCAATTTAAGTTGAAAAAAAGTCATGAAATCAATTTATAAACCAAAATGTATTCTAAACTTTTGACTTATCGAAGTAGCCACCTGAGCACACTTGTGGCATTCTTTCTGCAAGGGAAATCAAATATTCTTCAGAAAGTTCTTCCAAAGTTTGTTGCAGAAGTTCCCATAAATGTGTGGCACTTGTAGGTTGCTTGACTTTTACTCTTCTGTCCAGTTCTTCCCAAACCAGCTCGATGGGGTTTAGGTCCGGAGATTGTGCTGGCCACTCCATGTTTTCAAGCTTACCATCTTGTTCTTTTTTCCTGAGGTAGTTTTGGCATAGTTTGGACTAGTGTTTTGGGTCATTTTCTTGCTGTAGGATGAACCTCTGACCAACTAGGCGCATACCAGAGGGTATTGCATGGTGCTGCAGAATGCTGTGGTAGCCATGTTGGTTGCTTGAAGTTGTTGTCCTGTGAGCTGCCTATCACACAATTTGTTAACTCTTAGAGACATGTTCTCAGATTCAGTTGTGGCTTTGGGTCTGCCAGACCACTTCCTGTCAGTTTCCCCCAGTTTTTGAGTGCCTTTTGATGGTAAAGAAAACTGTACTCGCTGACACCTTGACTTTCTTTTGTAATTGTCCTGTAGGAAAGATTAACACTTTTAAGTGTTATGATGGTCTGCCTCTCTCCCAATGTTAATTGCCCCTTTCCTGCCATTTTTGTAGCATTACGCTACTTTCTGCAGTACAATACTGTTCACCTGATGCTCCTGAGGGTCTGGTACCACAGTGTGTGCTTCAACAGTGCTTTTATACCAACATTCGGTGTTGTAAGTAATCGAGAAAGGTTGGAACACCTATAGGAATTAGTAACCTTCATTGCTGCTGATCAGGTAACCAACTTTGTGTTCCCTGAAAAAGGCCTTTTCTGTATAATTCTGAAATGTACACTATTTTTCGGTTTTAGGTAACCAATTATTTTATTTTTTTTACCTCTGGCTGTTCAGTACTTACCATTGTACCATTCACTACTTGAATTGCAATAAATAACTGGAAAAATGAGGGTGTTCTAAAACTTTTGACCGGTAGTGTACATGCACACACACACGTGCGCACACACACACAAAAAGAGACTAACCAGTGAAACAGGCTGCGGCCTAATAACAACAAACAACCAAGCAAATAACAAGTAATCGAACTCAGCTCAAACAACCCAACAACAACACCTTGGTGTGGGTGTGCACAAGGGGACAGTGGAAGAAGCACTGGGTGATGGCTACTAGGTGAGCATTGTTATAGGAGCGTTGTCATAAGACCAGCCCTCTGGCCCTATCTGAACAATGGTCCATGAATATTTGAGGGGGGGCAACTGCATGGCAAACCTATGCACCACACAGACACACACAGGTACTCTCGCTTTGTCTGTTTGTCTGTCTCTCTCTCTTTCTTACACACAAAAACGCACACACACACACATACACACACCTAAGACAGCAGAGCTGGCTGCAGGCTGGAGTGCATGACTGAGTCTTTGAATGTTTGTGTGTGTGTGTGTGCGTGCGCGCGTGTGTCTACGTGTGTGTGTGCGTGTGTGTGTGCGTGCGTGTGTGTGTGTGTATGTGCGTGTGTGTGTGTGTGTGTGTGTCTGTGTGCACGCAGGTGCGCTTGTACTGCAATGCAGTATGTGATTGTACAATGAAAAGCATGTTCAAGTCTTGCTGTGCCTGTGAAGCATGCCCTGAGCAGACTGGGAATGTTCTGGTGTGTGTGTGTGTGTGTGTGTGTGTGTGTGTGTGTGTGTGTGTGTGTGTGTGTGTGTGTGTGTGTGTTTGTATGCATTTGTATGGGACTACACTTTTCACTCTATGACATAACTATACCTGCCTGTGGAAAGCAGCATCAAGTGAACCCAACCTAACTAAAGCCAATGGAACGTCCTCCTGTCCGTCTCTGTGTTGACATGAGCAGCTGTCTCTTGTATGTCTTCTGGTTGCCACAGGGGGGCAGTATGGTGCCAACACAGGCGGTCCCTTGCTAATGCTCTTACCCTCCTCTCACTTACTCACCCCCCCCCCCCTTTCCTGTCTTACTTTAACCTCCATCTCCTCCCTGTCATCCATTTTCTTTCTCTTTCTCTGTCTGCCTCAATCCTCATTTCAAATTTGTTCATGGATCTGTTCTTGTTTCAGATTCTCCTATTCAGTACTCAGCCTATTTCCACGATGATGGCTACCTCGTTCTTCCCAAACCAATGTTCCCTCGCAGGTGAGCCACAATTTGACACATATACCAATACACACATGCAAGCATGTACACACACAGGCACACACACACACACACTCGCATGCACATGCACACAGACACACACTCATGCCCACATACACACACACACAAGTGTGAACAAGAAAAGTTGTGAGAACTGTCTCCAAAGGTTTTTAGTTTATTTATAAATCTATAGCAGTTTTGGAATGGGGCATATTGTCATGTTTTTTGTGTTTTACTTTCTTTTTACTGTTGTACTGATGCTGGTGAATCTTCCTGCCTGTTTTTATAATTCAGACCTAAGACTTACTCCCACACCAACCCACTCCTCTCCTTATATGTCTATCTATCTATCTATCTATCTATCTATCTATCTATCTATCTATCTATCCCCCCCCCCCCTCTCTCTCTAACGCTATACCTCTGACTGACCCAGTTCTCCTGACAACCCTGAGACCATCGAGCTGGAGATCCACACCACTACCAGAGAGGGACTCATCCTTTGGCAGGGAGTGGTGGGTGCTGCTCACTTAACTTGCGCGTGTGTGTATGTGTGTGTGTGCACATCTGTTTTATGTATCTTTATTTGAGTGTGTGTGTCATCCCTTATTGTGAGCATCACCTGCTGCATCTGTGATTTCCTTAACCATCTTAAACCTCCCTCCACACAGGTTTGCCTGTCTGCATGAAAGCAAAGTGTGTGTGTGTGTGTGTGTGTGTGTGTGTGTGTGTGTGTGTGTGTGTGTGTGTGTGTGTGTGTATGTGCGCACCGAGTGCATGTGTGTGCTGGTGTGTGTGTGTGTGTGTGTTTAGTGTGTGTATTCTTTAGGGTATGACTGCAGGTGAGGTGTGAGTGTGTGCATGTGTTTGTGGGTGGGTGGGTGGGTGGGGTGAGAGTGAGAGAGACAGAGACAGTGAGATAGGATCATGTGTGAGTTGTGAATGTGTGTGTGTGCTTGTTTGATTGTCACAAGGAATGAGTTTGCTGCATGTGTCTGGCTGCCATGTGTGCACATATGTCTATGTGTGTGGGCATGTATATATGTGTGTCTGCATGTGCACGTGTGTGTGTGTCTGTCTGTCTAACTCCCTCCCTCTCTTCAGGAGCAGGTTGCTGCTCCCCGCAAGCTGCATGCTAATAGAAAGAGTGCCAACCTTCGTAAGCAGAGCCACACACACGTATGTTCATGCACTGCTGCTCCACCTTGCTTTACTCGCATACGCGCACACACACACACATACACACACACACACATACACACACACTTATATGCACATGCACTCACACACACACAAACAAATTGTCTCTTTTATGCACACACACAGACACACTGCACCAATCTTACCTACACAACACTGCACTTGCACTTACACATACTTGCTAGCTATTTGGAGCACTCATGGTCTCTGAATTCATAAATCATCATAATTCATAACTCAATCATCATTATTCATAAATCATCATTTCCACTTCTACTCTTACCCATTTACTGTCACTTCTGCTCATAGCCACTCTTGAACACTAATCATGTCCCCCAGCACTTTGTTTCTCAGGTGCACATACACACACACACACACACACACACACACATACACACATTCTTAATAACAGAGAAATGCATACTGCATCACACACTTTACTGTAAGTAGCCCCTCATACAAGATGACGAGATTCTCCTGATTGGGTATTGTGAATAAGTAAAGTCATCTGGTCAAGGGGCTACTTACATTACAGCCACTGCTTTGAACCAGCATCTCCCTAATTGCTAACGACATACAGACGTAGAGTATCTGTAAAGTGTGCCAGCTGGCCAGGGAGCATCCAAGGAACAAGCTAACAACCAATGCTATAAACCAGCAACAGCTCTTTCACACTTACCATGCTCCTGTGTTACAGTGGGCGCCTATGCATAGTCTGATTGTGACAGGTTTATTTTGAGTTAATTTATCTAGGTTAGTCACTAAACTACCTATTTGGAATACCCACTATATACACTAGAAGTATCTGCACCAGTGTCAAGTACTGTAGGTGGTAAATGGTAAAAATATGTTCTCAACCATAACCTTCATTAGTCTCAGAGAGTGGGTGTCCGTTATCACAGGTCTGTGTCCGTGCTTGCCGTTTCATGTTGTCTTTTCAAAAATGGCATTTTCAGGAGCTTGGAGATGAAGGGAAGGGCCAGGACTTCATTAGTCTCGGACTACAGAATGGACACGTTGTCTTCAGGTAAGTGAAGTTCCTGTAACCATGATGTCATGCTGACATCACTCTATCGGGAAAGCTGAAAATGTGATTTGCTTCAGAGTGAAAAAAGTCTGGAACAGCTTTTGCAGTGCTGTTTTGGGCCACTGCATTGCTGATGTATTTGAATAGCCTCCTAACTTCACATACACCTAGCGAATTATTACACAAATCCCAAGTTCTGTAGACAGGACGTACATTTTGCAGCTGTTCTGAAACTGTGACAGTGCGTGCATGTGTGTGTGTGTGTGTGAGAGAGAGAGAGTGAGAGAGCGTGTGTGTTTTTGTGTGTATGAAAGAGAGAGAAAGAGAGTGAGAGAGAGTTTGTGTAAGAAAGTGGACTGCTGACCCTTAATCCATTTGTGTCCCTCAGCTACCAGCTGGGCAGTGGGGAGGCAGAGATCACATCCAAAGAGCCTGTCAATGATGGCAACTGGCACAAAATCACTGCTGTCAGGTAATGCCACACACTCTTTGATACTACTCGCTGAAACTCGGCAGCATACAGCTCAATATCCTTGGTCAGCTTATGCTGCTATTTAAGGTCTAAAAAGAACTTCTATAGAGTATATCTTCAAAGTGAAATCCAAAAGATTTGAAAACATTGCCCACATCTTGGTCATGTTTAGCTTTATATCAAAGTGTTTATTTAATATTGGGGAACTTTTGTATCAGCTGACAGTCATGTTATTTTGCTAAAATAAAATAGAATAAAATGCCCTCATTGTTATTGTACACTATTGTTTCACTGTCTTTACAGATCATATATTTTACTAGGTATCATGGTACCACCTAAAGAAAAAAATTCTCAGATAATGTACACACACACACAATATGTTGTTGCCAAGATACCGACATCTGATTTCATAATTATTAGAATTTTAGATGTTTAAAGGAACAATATACAACAGTTAGGTCAAGTTGAACTATCTACCAATTTCTGATTGACACATTGTAAGCGTCACTAGGAGTGAGGATATCCTACGCCATACCATGGGTAACTCTTTACAGTTCATAATCACATCGCCAAAAATACAATGTAACCGTTACATCGAGTGCATTTATAAACTATAGCAGACTTAAACAAGACAACCAAGACTGCAGAACAGTAGCTATGAGTCACCTTGGTTATTGTGTATGTCAGTGACCAGACAAATTTCAGGTGTGGTGGAGAGTAGTAAGCAGACAGACAATTCACGTTTCAATACATTTATTATTATTACATATAAAAGTCCACACTATAAAATGAAGGTCCCACAGTTGCCACAATACACAGTCCAATGCGAGAAGCAGCCCACCACCAGAGCGCAGCAGTAGCGAGCAAAGCAAACGGCCCGGTCACCAGCAGAAGAAACCCGCAGCCCAGCGAGCAGCAAAATCGCAGCAGCGGCAACAGCAAGCCAGCGGTCCCACACAGCCCACAGCAGTTGGCCCAGCCACGCAATCGGGTTACCGTCCTCTGTCGGCGACTCCTCCTCTGTTGTCTGCGTCACCCAGGCACTGACTGGTGCCTCCAAAGGGGGGAGAGAAAGAAAGAGGATCTCAGCAGAGCGGCGTGTCTTCCAGCCAACTAGATATTCAGTACGCGAAAGTATTTCAGCAAGCGTACTTACTTTGTCTGGGTGTGGCGTAACTACAACCCAGCTGAAGTTTGAGAGCGTTGCGTAGTACGGTGTGGAAACCACAAACCGATGTCAATGCACGGGCCCTTTGCTGTCCTTCGCGGGAGCTGCTGCGTTGGAACTGCTCTGCTGGTTCTGCTGTGCCGTCGGCGCTGTGCGGTCTCTCCTCTGGCTGGTTGTGTGCTGTTACCCCTTTCTCTGTTCCTATAAAAAGGATAGAAACACACTTACCCCACCTACACACCGTTGCATCAACCAATCAGTTTGTTCAAGTCTGTGATGGAATGATTGGCTTTGCCATTGTCAGATCTGAAACACCTGTAAGTAATTAGTCTACACACGGCAGCACACCAATTAAGTTAATTGACAGCAAACAAGCACAGCGAATTAGTTACACAGCACACCAGGTAGATCAGAGCAGAGCCAGCTCATTGTTGGTTTGTCCACTTAGCTTGTCATTGTCTAATCCTAGGAAAGACTGTAGGGTCGGTTTCACAGACACATAAGCAAGCACACTGCCACCCAAATATTAGGAACACACAGCAAACAAATTTAGGCAAAAATAAGAAGCACACAGAAATATGAAACATGCAACCAAACACTGCACTGCACACAGCACTACCAAAAAAAACACATACTGTGACATATGCAGTAGGCCTAGTTCTGACTGTGAACAACGACAAAAATCATATCTCAGCAGCTGCACAATACAGGGGAATGTCCAAAAGAACATGTAGGACACTTGTTGCATAGCAACCACAGATGAGATCAATTCGAACTGGAACTATTTTGTGAGACTGGAGCGAACCAAAATACAATGAAATAAAACTTTAAAACAAATGTTAAAATTGTGTCTATACACTAATTGTGCTGGCAATGGAACTGTTTTATAAAAGCAATATAATACTTGTGTTTGTGAGGGTGTTTGTGAGGGTGTTCGTGAATATCCTCACGGGTGTGGTTCAGCCGCGGGCACGAAGCTGAAGGCCCCAACTCGTGTTATATTGCTTAAACACATCCACACTGCCTTCAAAATTGAGTGAAACCTATGTACCTTAGAGGGCACAATGTTATGCATTGTTTCAATTTGGTTATAGTTAAAACATTTATTTTTTAACGTTTGTCCATCTTTTATTATTTTAAAACATCTAAAGAAACAGTATATAGGATTTGTCTGTGAAGAATCTCATTCATCTAGGTCGTGTTAGTCAAAGGAGTTAAGTTGTAAGCAACTCGACTTCTTTAAGTAGCTTGAAGACGTTTCACCTTTCATCCAAAAGGCTTCTTCAGTTCTGGCATAATGGTAGGGAACCAGGAGTTAAATCTCTGGATCATTGGGGGTGGAGCTGTAAGCCACATCTCTCAGCATGTGACATATGAGTTTCCCCTCAAGGTGTGATTTGGGGTGAGAGTTGATGGTTCCATGTTCCAAAGACTGAAACTGCTCTAATGGTGGAGAGCAGTTAAACTTCCTGTGATGATATCTCAAGACAGAATGGTATGAAGCAGATAGATGATGATGCAGGCCCCCTCTTCTGTTTAGAGTTGGTTGTTCCAAATGGACATAGATGGCCTCCTTCATTCCTCTCTCAAACCACCTGTCTTCCTTGTATAAGATAAGGAACTACTGATACAACTCTTCAGTCCAAAGACCAACTCCTTAACCATTAGACCACAACTGTACCTAAATTGCACTGCACTGCCAAAGCATGGTAACTCAATGAGGTAAAACATTTTTCTCTTGTGTGCCCCTCCTGTCTGTGTAGGACGGGTAAACAGGGTTATATTCAGATAGATGGAGGAGCCCGGACAAGAGGCCAGTCTCAAGGGAAAAGTATTATGGTCAACACCAAAGGAAACATATACTTGGGTAAGTTGAAAGAGGTGCACAGGTGTGTGTGCTCACTATTGCACAATGTACTGTTCTTCTCTTAGCTACAGTATGTCACATAAGTGAGTACACCCCTAACATTTTTGTACTTTTTTTATTATATCTTTCCATGAGAAGTTTGAAGATATAACACTTTGCAACAGCGTAAAGTAGGCACTGTACAACTTATATAACAGTGCAAATTTGCTGTTCCCTCAAAATAACTCAACACACAACCATTAATGTCTAAACCACTGGCAACAAAAGTGAGTACACCCCTAAGTGAAAATTTGCACTGTTATATAAGCTGTACACTGCCTACTTAATGTTGTAGAAAAGTGTTACATCTTTAGACTTCTCCCATGGAAAGATATAATAAAACAAGTACAAAAAAGTTAGAGGTGTACTCACTTTTGTGACATACTGTATGTTTTTAACATTAACATATCTCTCTCTCTCTCTCTCTCGCTCTCGCTCTCTCTCTCAAATTCAAATGAGCTTTATTGGCATGACTCAATTAAGTAATGTTGCCAAAGCAGACATGTTACAATGCAAACAGATACAATATCTGTTTGTTGAAAATGTATAATGAAAAATAATAACAATAAAATGGCATATAAACATAATACAATATATTACTAGTAATAAAAGGTTGAAAAAACAAAAGAAACTTTTCTTTTTTATATTAATGAATACTAGGCCTAGATTTGAATTTGAAAGGAATCTTGAATCAACTATTTAATAGATGTTTTATTTAATATATATAATAACAACAACAGTAATATTGTTATAAATATACTGACAGCAGATATTGTCAATATGCTACCATGTGCCTTATTATCAGGGGTCACTCACTTCCTCATTTTGTGACAGTCTGATACATATTGTGCGGCTATAGTAATGCAGTCTCTGCACTCTGCACTCTCCCAATAGATATGGGAGCTCCCTGATTACATTGTACACACAGTCTTTCCTCCTTCCGAAGCCAGGTTTGTCTGTGTCTTCCAGCCTCTATGGTGAATGAGTGATCATTAACTCTGTAGTCTCGTTAAGTCTTTGTTTAAATTCTTTAATTTCTGTAAGGTTGGGTGCCAATTTATAATTCTTTTTTTTTTTTTGGAAAAGGTTCAGTTTATAAGAATGTTCAATTTTGTTGAGCCAGTATTGGTAATATTCTTCTTTTGTTTCTTTTTCGATCAGTTTTACTTTTGCCTGTGTCATGTCCATTTCATTTTGTTTCCATGTAGGTGAAAGGGTCTCTCTCTGGTTAGTTCATCATTTCTAGGAGAGCATGTGTCTTGGTCAGATTTTAGGTGATGGTAGAATGTGGATGCCCTTTTATCTATATCCATTAATAGAGGGAATCTTCCCAGTTCTGCCCTGCAGGCAAGGTTAGAGGCGTGTCTGTGGACTCCAAAGATGTTTTTACAGAATTCAAGATGAAATGTTTCTGTTGGGCTTTTGTCCAATGAGTCATAATTATGACCGCCGCTAGCGAAGCTAGCGAAAGCGGTCATTATAGTGTTGCCGAGACTTTTTTCCCTTTTTTAAGTTTATTTTTTTATTTTTATTATTTTTTTTTTCACCGATTTTTCGTCAATGATTGCCAGGACACTGAAACTCTGGGTGACATGAATCTTTGTAGGTATA
Source organism: Setipinna tenuifilis (assembly GCA_030347295.1). NCBI lineage: Eukaryota > Metazoa > Chordata > Actinopteri > Clupeiformes > Engraulidae > Setipinna > Setipinna tenuifilis. Next base: position 72,092 of record CM059270.1, on the reverse strand, counting down.
TAGCCCTAGAAGTTTTTGAGCTAATAGAAGCTTTTGGCCCCCGAGGCGTATCGACCCAGCCCATAAACACTCACTTAAAGTATAGCGCCACCTAGTGATATGGGTAAGTGCAAAAATTGGGATTTTATATTGGCAATATAAAAGACAGAGAAGGTGGGAACTGCACAAAATATGTCATGCGCGATCAGCACAAAGACCTCTAAAAGCACAGCACATGCCATCAATTTTGGCCCATAGGGGGCGCTGTAATTGTACAAAATGTCGTTTTGTCTATTATCTAGAGAAGAGTAATGTTTACAAGCAGTTCTTTTTTGTCGTGACATCTGTTGACCCTCCTGCATTGAAAACACTGGTCGACGCCCACTTCCAAGAAAAAGAATTTCTGTGAAATTTTAACATTGTGAAAGCGAAACCAAATGAACTCGTCATAGGCCGTTCATGTGAATCTCACCAAATTTGGTACATGTCATCTACAGACAATGCTGACAAAAAGTTATCAAAGGATTTGTCTTGAGATAAACCGTTTAAAAGTTACATGTCAATGAAAATTTGACACATAGCTAAAATTCTTCAAAAGTCCATATCTTGGCTTCTAATTGCTCCAATGTTGTGAAAATTGACATGCCACCTCTAAACAGCTTTCTGTTCATGTGCATCAAATTCTGTGATATTTTGTCAAAGGGGACAATGTTTTTTGTCGAAGTTAGGGGTCCAAAAACAGGTTTTTTAATAAAAACTCATCAACATTTTTTCGCAAGACAGTGATTTTGTGGTAGTATGTCGGGGTTACAAAGACGCATTGACCCAGCCCATAAACTGTCACTTGAAACATGGCGCGACCTAGTGATAGGGGTAAATGCAAAAATTGGGATTTTGTATTGCCAATGTCTTGGACTGGGAAGGTGGGGACTGCACAAAATATGTCATGCACAATCAGCACAAAGACCTCTAAAAGCACAGCACATGTACACATGTACACATTGTACAAAATGTCATTTTGCCTATTATCTACAGAACAGTAATGTTTACAAGCAGTTCTTTTTTGTCTTGAAATCTATTGACCCTCCCACATTGAAAACACTTGTTGACGCCCACTTCCAACCAAAAAAAAATTCTGTGAAACTTTAATATTGTGAAAGCAAAACCAAACGAACTCGTCATAGGCCGTTCATGTGAATCTCACCAAATTTGGTACATGTCATCTACAGACAATGCTGACAAAAATGTATCAAAGGATTTATCTTGAGATGGACTGTTTCAAAGTTACATGTAAATCAAAATTCAAAACATAGCTTAAAATTCTCCAAAAGTCCATATCTCGGCTTCTAATTGCTCATATTTGGTCAAAGTTGACATGACAACTCTGAACGGCTTTCTTTTCATGTGCACCAAATTTTGTGACATTTCATCACATGGTGCAATGTTTCCGGTCAAAGCTAGGTGTACAAAAACAGTTTTTGTTAAATAACTTATCAAACATTTTGCCCAAGACAATGATCAACTCATCCTATAAACACTCACTTGAAGAAATAGCGCCACCTAGTGATATAGTTAAATGCAAAATTTTTTTGCATTGCCAATATCTTGGACCAAGGAGGTGGGAACTACACAACTCAGCAAACAATTCTGTGACCCCCCTACTCACAACCCATTACCCCCACAGGACAACAGCGCGATACTCTCCTCGTTCTCCCCTCTCTCAGAAGATGAGGTATCTAAACTTATTACGAACAATCGCCCCACTACATGCCCACTGGACCCAGTCCCCTCTAAACTGCTGCAAGCTATTGCCCCCACGGTAGTCCCACCGATCACATCGGTGATTAATACCTCATTATCCTCCGGCGTATTTCCTGCTGCCTTCAAACAGGCCAGAGTTACGCCACTGCTGAAGAAGTCCACGCTCAACCCTGCCCAGGTCGAAAATTACCGACCGGTCTCACTGCTTCCCTTCCTCTCAAAAACCATTGAGAGGGCGGTAGCTAAACAACTCACTAGCTTCCTCACCCATAACCACCTACTCGACCCAAAACAATCTGGTTTCAGGAGCGGTCACTCCACTGAGACGGCTCTATTATCTGTCACAGAAGCCCTCAAAACAGCCAGATCACGCGGTCAGTCATCAGTGCTCATCCTCCTGGACCTATCGGCTGCCTTTGATACAGTTAATCACGACATTCTGCTATCCACACTCGCCAACATGGGCATTGCAGACACTGCCCTCTCCTGGCTCAAATCTTACCTCACCGGGCGCTCCTTTAATGTGGCCTGGCAAGGACACCTGTCATCGACTCACACCCTCTCCACAGGGGTTCCCCAGGGGTCAGTTCTGGGCCCCCTTCTGTTTGCTATCTACACCACCTCGCTGTCTCATGTTATCCGCTCACATGGCTTCTCCTACCACTGCTATGCCGACGACACACAGCTGTACCTGTCGTTCCAACCAGACACCACGGTCTCCACACGCATCTCCGCCTGTCTCGCTGACCTATCCTCCTGGATGAGAGATCATCATCTCCAGCTTAATCTGTCTAAAACCGAACTCCTGGTCATCCCTGCCCATGAGTCAATCTGCCACGACATCACCCTGAATATTGGCGATGTCACTGTTGCCCCGAACAACGTGGCTAGAAACCTAGGTGTCACATTAGACGACCGTCTATCTGTCTCCGATCACATTTCTTCCGTAGCGAGATCATGTCGCTATGCATTATACAATATTAGAAAAATCAGACCGTACCTGACCCAATATGCTGCTCAATTGCTAATACAGGCATCAATCACCTCGCGGCTCGATTACTGTAACTCTCTCCTAGTCGGTCTACCTGCCTGTGCGATCAAACCATTGCAAATGGTCCAGAACGCGGCAGCGCGACTGGTCTTCAACCAACCCAAAAGAACACATGTTACCCCACTCTTTAGAGATCTTCACTGGCTGCCAGTAGCTGCCAGAATTAAACACAAGGCTCTGACACTAGCCTACAAAGTAATTTCAGGTTCCGCCCCCGCCTACCTCAATGTCTTATTACAGGCTCACGTCCCGTCCAGGGTGCTACGCTCCGCTCACACAAATCGTCTATCGGTACCCTCACTTCTCACAAAGAGAGGTCACTCTAAGCTCTTCTCTGTGGTTGTCCCCAAATGGTGGAACGACCTACCAGTTGCAACAAGAACAGCAACATCCCTCCCTATCTTTAAAAAGCTTGTAAAAACCCTTCTCTTCCGAGATTGCTTCCCTCCCTAACAAAACTAATATAACTAACAAACACTAATCTAAACTCTCTGTCTCTCTATCCCTATGCAGAAGTACATATGTCTATTGTGTCTCTACTCTGTGTCCTCCTCTATTGCTTATGTCCCCCTTGATTGTAAGTCGCTTTGGATAAAAGCGTCTGCCAAATGCAATGTAATGTAATGTAATGTAAAAAATATACACAAACACACAGAATGTCATTCATTGAAAACCCACATCCATGCCCACTTCCAGCAAATCATTTCCACACAAACTCTCACCTCACAACACTGACCTACCACAAACTCATTATACCTGCAGTTCCCACACTTCGATACACTTCATACCATGTACCGCTATGCGGTACATCTAGTTTTTAATATAGTAGTAGTGGTCCTGCTCCAGCAGAGATAAGTTGTCCTGTAAGGCCCTAATTTTGGGAGAGGTGGGAGCCTTTGGTTTTGGTTTGATAGTATTCAGTAGTTCTGACTGCCCTTGTGGAATGTGACATGCCATCTACATTGACCTTGTCCTTTTTTTAGGATTTTCCAGGATTTTTTGTAGCCTGGCTAACGCGACTTATCAATGCTCTGCGAACATTGGTCTGGCCAAGCTGTGTTGTAAACCCATTTCTCAGAGGGCGGGCTTAACCCACGTGTGTGAAATGCCTGTGTTTGCTACTGGACAAAGCTTCGACCAATCACATTAGTGTCCATGTATAAGACAGAGAATAGTAACGTGCATATGAGTAAACAAAAGCGTAACTGCACAAAAGCTCGAAATTCCATATGCTATCGCTGACAATGTAACGTGCAGCTATTTTGTCAATGAAATAGCTCCACAACTTTGCAAGATATTACTGTGTTGTTCTGCTATTTACATACTGTAAACTGGGTTGACTTGGCAACACTTACCATTTATAAGTCAGATGAACCTCATCGACAACAATGCCAAGGAGATTTTCATGGTAGACTTCGTTGGCTAACATGTTCATCCATCTTCCAAAACAGCAGCTACAGCTGCATTGAAATCTTGCCGTTGCTCCACGTTCGCTATGTTGACAGTGACTGAGGTAGATTTCCGGTCGCTAAACTACCGCGTCATTGCCTTTTTGAAATGCTAGATTTTCATTGGTCCCAGTTTCTCTGTTAATGTAGAAACGATGTTGAATGGGAGCTTGGCCAGACTGACTTTGCAAGCGAAATTCAAATGCAGCGGCACAGGAAGTATGGGCGTGCCCAGGCTAGATTTTTTGTACCTCATGCTTGAAAAGTCTGAATTTGTACTGGAATTCAGCGATAGCGGCCTCTGGTTGTTGGACCATTACAGTGCCATTGTGGTAGACGTTTACCATCACCCTTGCCTCCTGTTCATTTTCCAGGGTAAGCTGCCTGCCTTTGCTAATACCACTCCTCCTAATGCAGTTCATGTGAACCAAAAGTGTAGAGTGCCAAGCTGTTTGGTTGTTTGTAAAGAAAAGCAGGTTACAGCAAACTGTAGTCTGACAGTAGGGTCTCAGGATGCTCTCTCAACACTGCTTCCTTTCTTCTTTTCTTTCAATGACTTTGGTGGATAGGTAAATTCTATTTCATTTTCATTTTTACATGATGCCTCTGGTCTGCTCTGATGCTGGTCTGATTTTTCTTCAAATGAGCATCCATTATGATGTCATCAGAATTCTTAACTGCCATACTGTTTGATTAGCTTGGTTAGCCCTTTAGCTTTGGCTGTAGGTTAATCTTCTCATTCAATTTTTATAGGATTTTCAAGTCCCACAGAGGTCCTACCTTCACAATATTGTGCCTCTGTTGTTCTTAATTGTGTCTTCAGTTAATACATTTTAAATGTGATGATATAAATATACATTTTCTGGAAAAAGCCAATGTTAAATCAGGAGCTCATCTTTCTTGCTGCCTGTTGCCAGTAGAATTCTAGAACTCTCTCTCTCTCTCTCTCCCTCTCTCTCTCTGTGCAGGTGGAGCCCCTGATATGATCGCACTGACTGGAGGGAAGTTCTCGTCTGGAGTGACGGGGTGTGTGCAGAACCTGTCTCTGATGAGCGTGCGACCGGGAGAGCACAAAAACACACCCATCGACCTGCGGGTGCATGCTGAGGACGGTGTCAATGTGGCACGCTGCATCTCATAAACACACACACTCACAGAGACTTCCGAACAATTACACACATGCACACACACGCACATGCACACTTACACACCACAAACACAGACACACACACACACACAGATGCTACACTTGCTTTACACCTCTGACAGAACTAACACACACACACACTCACACTCATAAATGCAGACTCACAAATATACACATTCACAAACATAAACAAAAACACACACATATACATACACAGAATACACATTAACATCCAATCAGTCTGATCTCACACGCTGATAATCATGCTGTTTTTACAAAAACACACTGTGCTTTGCTGCTACCAAAGGAGAGAAGTCAGAAAGCATACACACACACACACACACACACACACACACACACACACACACACACACACACACACACACAAACACACACAGCACGAAACTCAAGGAGCTCTCGCTTGGTATCACAGTTCAACCAAAAAGAAAAGATAAAAAAAAAATGTGATGATGTTAACAAGTCTTCACTTCCTCAGTGTTGTATTCTCATCGGAAGACATCACACACAGGACAGCTTACTCAGCCATGAGAGAGAGAGAGAGAGAGAGGGGAAGAGACAGAGGGAGAGGCAGAGAAAAGAGAGAGAGAGAGAGACAAGAAACCATGGATGAGTGTGATGGGCCTTCTACATGGGTCAGATCTATGGAGTCAGAATTGTTGTTACAGCACTGATTTTTTTATTTATATTCATATAGAAATATATATTATATGTGGGGGGGAAATGCTAACTAACCATAAACTGCTCCTCTGTTAGCTTGGAAGTAATTCTGGGCGCTAATACTGCTTGTAAGAATGAGATCTACGTGTGTGTGTGTGTGTGTGTGTCTGTGTGTGTGTGTGTGTGGGGGGGGGGGGGGGGGTGGTCTGAGCTCGCAGATTAATCTGTTTTTACTTGAAAATGATGCAGCCTTTTCATTCTTCCTTCCTTCCTTTCTGTCTTTTATTTCTGTCCTTAATTCCAGAGCTGACATAGATGAGCAGGCTCTTAGACCTACAGTATGAGCAAGGGAGATGGGACGAACCATTAGGGTAAGGTGGGGGGTGGTGGTACTTGTACAAAGAAATCAAGACAGGGAGAAGAGTGAGAGAAAGTAAGGAAAACAGAGACAAGGGTGTGAAAGCAAGCAAGAGAATGGAAGCAAGAGAATTGGAGAGCCAAACAAAGTGTGGCCAAATAGCTGAGGAGGTGAACTTGTATGAAAACACACAGAAAAAAAAATGTTGTCATTTTTTGTCCTTGGGAGAAAACAGCTTTTATCTGCTACTTTCATTTTTATACATAATAGAGCTGATATGTGTTCCCCTCCTTGTGTGGTAGCCTTAGTGTGTGGAGTTTTCAAGAGTAAACCATGGTGCTAAAGTCTGACAGCCAACCTTGCTAAATAAAATGCTTTATTTTTGTCTCTTTGTGATAACAACCTCAGTAGGTGTGTCACTCATATGGTTTTTGTAAGTACCAATAGTCACACGTACAATAAAAGGCCATTTGCCAAAGCCAACCACAGCTAGGAATCTGAAGCACAAATTTTATGTTTTTTTTTATTCCACTGGTTCATGTGTGCATGTGTGTGTGTGTGTGTGTGTGTGTGTGTGTGTGTGTGGACATGTGTTAATATGATTATGTCTGCTTACTTTTGCTTGTATGTCTGTGCTTACTTTTGCGTGTGTGTGTTTGTGTGTGTGTGTGTGAAAATTCCTCTGGGGCATATAAGGTCTAGATCTTTGAAAAATCTGTGATTGGAAGAACATGATCTTCCTATGTGACACCAAGGATCAGGTGATGGATTTTGAGGTTTGCCATTGACACACAAATTGAATAACATGGGTTACTGACAACAGTGCACTGGCTTCAGGCTAAGTATGATGGTTTACCTGTTTGCAGTGCACTACTGTGGCACTGATCAGTCCACACTAACATAAGACTGTAGCTGTGCCTGCGTGACCCAGGTTTTGAATTAAGATGTGACCAAAATATCCAAATTAGGGATAATCAAAAAGACACCAATCATATCATAGACCTTACATAGCAGACCAAGACATGTCTATTATTTACATGAAGGCAGAGCTGGAATAAGACATACCTTACACTTGAAGGAAATTCACAATTTGAGAGAAGACACAAGCTGGGCCTTAAACTCTAATCCTGCCCAATCTAGCACCCCGAAAATACCCTGTAAAATTGTATAAAAATACCTGTAAAATCAGCAAAATCAGTCACTGGCTCAACTCACTGACGGCTAAATAGCACAATACTGTCCAATAATGATAAATAAATCAATAAATAAAAAGGAAAAAATACTAGGAATCATAATTTGTAATGGATACACTATATCCTTTCTAGTCTCTTCCTTTTTCTCTGTGAAGAAGTTGTTAACTGTTGTGTTCCAGTCAAAAGTGACTGATTTGATTATATTTTTTCTCAAAAATGTTTTTGCTTTAATCAGACTGTTATCAGGCTTCATGACTTTGTTCACATACTGTATGGCATTTGAACTCACAAAACAATTTTGGATAATTTGTATAAAATTTTGGGCAATCTATTTAGCTTTTGTACCTGTGGTGTTCCAGTCAAAAATGACTGGCTATAAGAAATGAATGGGTGCAATCGAAAAAATATATTCCAGCAAATTCCTGTTGTTCAGGAAAACACATACTTACATTTACATATGCACACCCACATCAACACTCATGTACACACTTATAGGTTAAGACAATACACGCATGTACACACACCCAGATAGCAAAACAGTCCGCAAGCAGCCTGCTGCTCTTTTGTCATACTGTATGTGTGACGTGCACGTGTGTCCATGAGTGGGCATATCTGGGCACAAGCAACCAGACAACCAGCCACAAACACACATGCATCCATTTACATTAACCCAAACCCTCAAATACAAACATACATACGTACCCAAATACTATACACTCACACACACCAGCTCTCATGTGCACTCAAACATTCATGCACCGACCACATAAACACTCATATACTCACACAAATACACACACAAACTCAACTCAACAATCACTCAAGTTCTTGCAGCTCTAGTATAAAATGTCTTTTGAGGATGCAGCACATTGGCCATTGGTGGTGTTCTTCAATATCCTCAATGTTTCAGTTTCAAAAGTGTCAATCGCGGGTTCAAAAAGTAAAACCCTGTCAGAAATTTGAGCCAACCAGCTCTGAATTAGCTGATCGTTATGAGCACTCAAGACAGGTACATCAGCTACTCAGTGAAGTCATCTGTGTTACAAGGAAAATGTGGCAGGGGTTTTACTTTCTGCATCTGCAGTGACACCTCTGTGGTATGGATGGAGGTGAACCCAGGCTGAAAGCAAGGAAAGTGCTTTAAGGGGAGACTCTAGCCTGGAAAAGCTAGCCTGGTAAACCAGCCCCTCGTATTTCACTTTGTTTTGTTGTTTTCGTTTTGTACAGAGGGTGCTGTATTGACAAACGGTTTTCTTCCTGGCGGTGTGGTTTCTGCTGAAATTTAAAATGATTGGACCTACCTTTACCCCAGTCATTAACGTCTAATTGTGACGTTAGTTGTTAGTCCAGAAACTAACAGACTAAGAACTAAGGGAGCAAGCTGGAATATTAAACTTTTCCCAAACCCCACGGGGAGTAGGGCCATGAAGTCTCTTCCACAAATTAAACTCCTCAAACATTCTTCTTGATCTGACTTTAATTCTGTAATATTCCAAAGCATTGCCAAAACAGACTGAATGGCCTTGCTTACTTTGTTCACCTCTGCCATTGCAGATCTACATTCACAGATAGACTACAAATGAAATGTATCGCACCCAACAACGTCATCGCTCACGAACACTCCCTCTGTCCGCTGATTGGCTAGTATGGAATCTTTACTACAATAGACACTCGGAATGATACCAGCGCCAGAGCCTCTGTACAAAGTTAAGTACAAGGGGCTGGTTTAGGAAAAAGCCATGGGGAGACCCCTCATTGAAAGGCATTAGCATTCTCCTTGAACACCAGCCTCTGCTGCATTACTCATGAATCTGCAAGTGTTAGAGGGAATGTGTACTACAGCTCGCAAAAACAAAAGCAAGAGGTGACAGCTGTGTCTGACCGGAGATGTAAAAACAAGCATCATGTGCAGCAATTGCAGTGAGCATATTGTATGAGCTTAAGTCAATGAGGCTTGCAGGCCAGAAATAGCAAAATAAAGATCAAAATTGATACCATTTTAAAGTAATTAAGTTGATAAAAAGGTCCATCACAAAACTGGATGAAAATTATGTATTACAATGGATTTTACATAACACCTCAATGGGGAAGCGGTCATTTTTGACCGGAGCACAAAAGTAGTGAACATGAAGCGAACACAATAGGAGGGTTAATCAGAATACTAACTCTTTATTTTCCTTTATTATTTTCATTTTTATTCTTTGCCTTACGTCTCTTGGATCTTATAATTAGAAGAACATTCAAACAGAGAGGTTGCTGTTTTTCTAAAGCCACTTGGAGCAAAAGTCTTCTCCTCCGTAAATTGTAAATTGGATGTAATACAGTTTTTCTCCATCGGTTTGGCTCATTTTTTGAAACTGAGATGACATTCTCAAAACAACATGGACAAATCCCCAAACCAACTTGCAGTTTGTCACAACAGGATGGCATTTCCCATTGCTTTCATCAAATTTCAAGTGCTTTGTACATGTCTCAAGTCTCTAGTGCATCTTTGCAAATGGTTATGCACACTTACCTACAGTTAACACAATCAGCCCACATTTAGCACATTTTCCAAACGAATAGATATTGCTGATCTATTCCAATTAGGTGGTTCTCAGTGTAATGGTCATTCTCTTCAAAACATGTCAGTGCAATTTCATTGTATAAGTCATCTTATGCAGAATAGTTTGCTCAATTGTCAAAATTAGTTAAGGATATAATAGGCTACAATATAGTATCCATTTTTTGGAACATGTCATAAATTCATGACAGTCAGGTGAATAGGTGACATAGGTGAAATCAGGTCTTGACTAACGAAGGACGAGTTTCCCACATCGCAGATGTCCAATCTAACAGTTAGTCTGTGATGCAGTCTTCCAAGACAATGCCATCTTCCAAAACGTCAACTCCATCAGCATATCAACAATAGACCAGGGGCCTCATTTATAAAACGTTCTTACGCACAGATTTGATCTTAGAGTGTTCGTACGAACGAATTCACGTCAAAGTACAGAGTTATAAAAAACATCTTTGACGTGGAAAAGTACTTATTTCCACGTCAGGTTCCAGCTTGGCGTACGACCATTTCCTTGTGGTTATGCCTGGTATTGCAGATATTTTTCGATGCACGGGCTAGGAATTTCATTTACAGTTTTTCTCGATTGGTTTGGCTAATTTCTTGAAACTGAGATGACATTCCTCAAGCTTTAAGGTAAATTGGCCAAACAGACTTACACTTCTTCAACACATTTCAGATAACCAGCAAAATGTCATATGTCTCCCAAAACGTTCATCCTTGCATCAAAATGAAGTCACTCTCCCATATAAATAGTCAGCACCATAAAAATAGCATAGATCCTTCTCAATTGCTTTGGCTCATTTTCACTCATTCAGTACTTTTGTCAAAACTAACTGGATGGTTCAGCACAACTACACGGATCACCTGTAAATGCTCATATCTCTCCCAAAACAGTTTACCCATGTGTCAAAACTAAATTTCCTTCTCAAATAAATAGTCAGTGGCCCCAAAATGCATTGTCCCTTTGGCATTGTGTAAGCACTGCAACTCAAAATGCTTAGACATTTTGTCATTATGGCTACACCACAGCTACACCACACACACTGCACTCATTCTACCAAGGAAATTGTAACTATTTTTATTTACACATAAAGTAAATTTCATGCATTGGAGAACCTAAAAGGAAAATGTATACAGTATTCTGTAAAAAATCAAAATAAAAATTGTATCATGTCACTGCAATCGGCACATTGGCGCCCCCTAAGTGAACCATGGCATGGTGGAAGTTCACATTGCCTCACACAATGACAAACTGTGGTAGGTGGGGCCTTTACACATTGTAATATTTCCCTTTCACTAACCCGGGACGTCCACTGTGGCCCGTGGGCCAAGGATGTTTCGGCCGCGCCTGCGGCCCTTGGCCAGGTTGAAACCAGCCTCATCAACAAATAAGAGGATGTGAGGTGTTTCATTTCCATCCAATGCCATTATTCTCATTACACAAAAAATAAAAATAAAACCAACTCAGTCATATAGATGGGTCATACACAGCATCAGTATGTCCTTCACAAAGTCAATATAACCCTCTGCAGTGGTTCCAAACCTGGAGTACAGACCTAAGCAGAGGTACTGCAGGTAGTATTTGACACAAAGAGATAGGAGAAATACTGATGACAGTGTTCTGTTACAGTTCTTAGGCACAATTCTGTGGTCAGATACTGTAAAGCTAGATTTGGAAGGTAAAGAGGATACTGAAAACACCCGAAAATTGTTATAGTTATAGGCTACAATGATAAACAACAAATAATTAAATTACCCGGTACCACAGTTCTTTCACTTTGTCCGTGTTCCTATCGAATGCCCCCCTGTAGATAGTGTTTCATGGTCATTTGGATCTTCTTCAGTACCTGGTCTATTGTTGATATGCTGATGGAGTTGAGGTTTTGGAAGATGGCATTGTCTTGGAAGACTGCATCACGGACTAACTGTTAGATTGGACATCTGCGATGTGGGAAACTCGTCCTTCGTTAGTAAAGACCTGATTTCACCTGTCACCTATTCACCTGACTGTCATTAATTTATGACATGTTCCAAAAAATGTATACTATATTGTATTATATCCTTAACTAATTTTGACAATTGAGCAGACTATTCTGCATATGATGACTTATACAATGACGTTGTGCTGACATGTTTTGAAGAGACTGACCATTAGACTGAGAACCAACTAACTGGAATAGACCGGCAAGATCGATTCATTTGGAAAATGTGCTAAATGAAGGCTGATTGCGTTAACTATAGGTAAGTGTACATAACCATTTGCAAAGATGCACTAGACACTTGAGACATGTACAAAGCATTTGAAAAATTGATGAAAGCAATGAGAAATGCCATTCTGTTGTGACAAACTGCAAGTTGGTTTAGGGATTTGTCCATGTTGTTTTGAGAATGTCATCTCAGTTTCAAAAAATGAGCCAAACCGATGGAGAAAAACTGTAAAAAGACAATCTCGCCTCTTTCACTGTAATATGACTAGGATTGGCCTGATATATGCAGAAGTACCCTACCAATACTTTAAAAATATATATTTTAAATGTTTCATCATCATCGCCATCATCATCAATTACACAATCAAATCAATACAATCAAATTAATTACATGAATAGGCTATAGTTGATCCAAATTAAGGTATGATAAGTACATTTAATTCCACACGTGTGAAACATTTGGTAGGCTATAAAAACTGTCATAGTGTGTTGGTTTTTAGTAAGAGACATGGCTGCATTGCCCTGTTAGAGGATATTGCCAACCGTGCAATAAGGAGAGAACGAGTTTTTCGTGACCGCGCAGACTTTGTGGCATATGATGACACATGGCTGATAAGCAGGTACCGCTAGCCGAGAACGGCTTTGTTAGAGCTTTGTGCCCAAATGGGCCCTCATCTAGAGAGATGCACCAGACGCAACCAGGCTATACTCGTTCAGGTACAAGTTTTGTCTGTTCTTGGGTTTCTCCCGACAGGACAACCCGTTGCAACCCGGTCTCACGAATCGTGCGTAAGATATCTTACGCAAACCTGTGCACGCTGATGCGTAAACATGCTTACGCATCGGCAGAAACTCGCACATGCGCAATAACTTATAAAGCGCTTCAGACGGGTGAAAAACTCGCACATGCGCTGTAACATTTAAGCTTTTGAGACGGGCCCGCAAATACTTTTATCGTGACTATTGTGCGTTTACCATTTGATTTCCTGAACTAGATAAAAGTATATTAGTAGTTTATATTTTTTTCTGAGATATTTGCTGTTTTAAACGACTACATCAAAGCCGAATATATCTATTAGATTCTCGGGCAGTTGAATTAGTAGCTGACATTGTTGTTAAGCCTTTTTTTAAAAAAAAACTGTTTTGCATCTGGTTTGCAGAAGTAATTTGCAATCCCTTGGTTGTACACTGCTGTGCTGGCTGAACTGCTAAGTTTCTGGTTAGGATTTTGACGAAACTGGAGCAAAAGAAACAGACGCTATCAGATCCATAGACAGTAGAAGAGATCAAACACGTAAACAAGCGACATTTTGCGTCAACGACGTGAAACATGGCGGAAATGAAGCGCTCCCAGCTCTGGTTGTCAATGTTGTGAGTAACTTTGTCGATATTTACAAATGTAAGTGCACTGTCGTTTTTTAAGTGGACATCAATAAACGTCACTTTACGGCATCTTATTAAGCAACTCATTAATTCTGACGATATAGTTAAGGTTCCCTGCATAACGGACTCAGCGTGTAGAACTAGCTAGCTAGCGAGCGCTAGCGGAAACAAACATAAACAGAAATGAAATGCTAATTTATAATATTTCTACTTTCTGTTTTTAATATTTGTCTTTATCCCGTATTTTGTTGTTTCCTCGGTTTCCCCTTGTGTAAGTCCAATTGCTTCTGGGGTCCAGTCTTGCATTCCAATTTCCTAAGAAGACCAGTATAGCTTAATGTCCAACATCACAAACACACAAATATTTTATTATAAATATTTTCACGGTCAACAGTTGCAGAGGTCAGTGGTTGACGTGGAGGAAGAACAGTACAGTGTGTTTATTTTGATGCATACATTTTTTTTAAGACGCACAGTGCATGATGCAAGATTCATCAGTCTTCTGCATCTAATTGTGCATTTGCCTTTCAAGGGCTTTATGATCTCAGTTTGCCACAGATCGGGTGCGAGGAATGCCACGCCACATGGATTGCTGGAGTGAGTGTCCGAAGTGACTACCGGCTAGCTACCCAACACTTTTCAACAATATCAGCATATGAATGGCGCCTCCAGGTCTTCCCAGGCATTTTTTTAAATGCTAGACCAAGAGACAATCCACTTTGGCCGTGTAGGTATTGTAGAGACCTAAGAATACTGTATGTGTTTGTACAGCTACTCAAAGCGGAGTTACTGGCAACATCTACCGGTTGATTGAGTTAACATAAGTAGAGTAATCTACCTTTAAAAGGAAGCATCAGGCTCCCACACACGTACACCAAAAGTCGATGCCAGTCAATAACTAACTGCATATTTGGTGCATTACCTTCAGGGTCACCGTACAGTGTATATGTTTATGGCTAGAGAATGCCTCAAGTTTGATCCCAGATCACAAATGTACCAGATGCACAGTATTAGTTATTTACTGATTTTTTTTTTCTTTTTTTGTCGGTGTCAGTCATCTGACCATGAGGGATTGTGAATTATATTTATTGTTCTTGTTATATCAGTCCTCAATAACCAAGGTGGTTAAAACTGTAAAGCTGTAAAACTGTAAAGCTCTGTAAACCTGAGTTGAAACAGTATTGACACACAGTTCTGTTTATTTCGGTGTCAGAGAGAGAATTGCCTGTGGAACCATTCGACATCTAAGGAGAGGGGCCTTGAAACCTGCCAGACCATCCACGTACCAGCCTGATCACCTCAATGCCACCCTGTTGTCCATGCCCATGTCACTCCTCTGCCCGCCAACATCATCTCATCATGTCCTCAACTTGCTTCTGAAAATGACTCACATACTTATTCACCTCTTCAATCATTCATTCACTGTAAAAAAAGCCACACCAAAATATCCATACATTTTAAAAGGCAGGCATACACACCCACACCCACTCAGAGGCACACTGTATGCACAAACACACTTGCATCAGTCTACAGTCACATACTACAGTCATGCATGTATGGACGCACACATAGGCTACATACATGCATACATACATACAAACACACATATGTACATACTGTATGCACATGTGCAATTTTAACAATGTGGACTACGACATGTGCCTTGTGTATTTTCCACAGACTTGGCCTTTCTATTAAGCATGCTCACTTGGACAATCTTACTGCCTGGAATTTGGGCATTAAAAATATCTTTACAACACACAATACCTGAGATAGTGTACAGATTCCCAATGTAAGATAACACTCCCTACTCTGTGATTAAGGAAACCTCTTGTGGTTCACATTCCACTAGCTTTTATGGTTTGTGTAGTGACAAATAAAAATGTTGATGTTTTAAGATGGCTAGATTGCCATGTTGTCTGTATTTGCGATGCTGTACTCAGCATTACTGAATGGGTGGTGGTGCCACATTGTTTAATAGTGGTCCTTGTAACCTGATATGAGATGGCCTGCTCACCTGGGGACCTTCTATTTACCTCACTTTCCACTGAAAACAGCCCATAGTGGACTTCAGAGGCCATTTGTAACAGATGGGGTGATACGCAAGCTTATGTCTTTAATAGTGAGCCTTGTTTCATGCACTTGAAATTGTTCTGTTCACCTTACTTCTCAACAGCCCAAGTGTAATTTCACCAGCTGAGGAACTGCTCTCTACTCGCTATAGGATAACAACGAACAGTGTAACATTTATATTTATTACTTATCTATGTACCTCACAAGAAATCACTGGAAAGTAAGCAAGAGCCATTTCGATGCATATGTCTGGGTGGAGAGAGATTTCTGTAGCAGCAGTGTCCTCCTCTTTGTTTCCATACCTACAGTGTCTGGGATACAGTTGTACATAAGATTCAAAGATTCAAGGAGTGGTATCTTTAAAAAAAACTGATGAGGTCTGGGCTAAGACATGCATGCTATTGTGTCACTATGTGAACCACGAGAAAGTCAACAGATTTGTGTACATACAGTACATATCACCATGAGAAAGGCATGACCAAACTGTCTCTTCAGAAAACACAGTCAAATGCACCTCCTTCTCTATCTGGAACCATGCTGTTCTCCTTTCTTGTCTTGCAACAAATTTGGGAATCGAGCCCAATATTCACAGACATGGTCTCTGTAAAGACAATTCTTTTTTTGGGCGGTCAACTTGTCACGATGTCAGTGGTTACTTTATTTTAATATTGATGGATCTTGCATTGTTTTACACTGTTTATAACTTAAATACTAGTTGTTCAAAGAGAGGCTGGATCACTCAGCCTGAGATAGCCTATAAAAATAGATAAATAAAAATGTATAAAAATCATCAATAATGTTTGATAAAATCACCTTTCTTTTAATGTACAAATGGCTACTGAGTTGGGTTGTGATGGCTATGGGTGCTCAAAAAAATTTTTTGGGAAACACTGCCTTAAGCTAGATTTCCCAAAAATACTTGGCTTCAAATAACGAATGACAAAATACAATAAAAAAGGGGAAAAGGAAAGTGTTACAGGGATATAGGGTATAAGTCACCTACAACACAAGAAAACTTTACTTTGGAAGCCTTTCACTTTTGGTATTGAACAGCAGCAGTCGAGTTATTACACTTGCCGAATCCCTTGCATGTTGAATTGTGTTTCAACAGAATCGTTTAAAAATAATTCATGAAAAGGGTCTTGACAAAAATGACGGTACCCCTAGAAATGCTTGAAATTAATTTGGCCGCAGGTACATGCTGGACTAAGTATGTCCTTTAATTAGCATAATGTGTTGTATTGTATTCAGTCTGTTATTCCCACACGAATCATCAAATTGTGTGAATGACAACGCGCTAGTTGTTCCCACACAAATCATCAAATATATTGTTAGAAAATGCTAATATTGTAACTGCTTGCATTTATGTAAATCTATGTTTTATGTCATTTCTGAATTCTATATGCACATAAAAAATATTTTACGTAATGCGTTATGTAACTCACTGGAGCGACTAGAGCAACGGCTAGCAACCATGCTAGCAACAGTAGAAGTGTTATGTGCAATACCCGTATAACCAGAGTTTCAAAATGAGCACGTTTTATATAGCCTACATATTTTGTCGAACTCTGCTATATTGTATAACCTACTAATGTCATGAATAACTTCTCTTTTTTTCTATCGATTTTACTCCACCAAACGCACCCATGACGCTGTTTGCAACCCCTGTTTGCAACACTGTTTGTGTGTGTGTGGTTTTTTTTTTTTTAACAAAACGGCTTAAGTGGACTACAAATTTCAGCGCCATTGTCGTAAACACCGTTGGAATGAACGTTGCGCGTCATGGGAAATGTAGTCAAATAAAAAAAAAAAAGCTTTATTTTAAAAAGTATACAATAGTTTTATAAGAGTCATGGCAAGCATGTCAAAATTACTAATATGTATCACATGCTTACAATATATACTTAAAATCTGGCAATATTGTTATTATTATAAAATAAACAGTATTTACACATGTTTGCACTCAAGGTAGACCAATGACAGAAATAATATTTATAACCCATATCTTCAGTGGTTACCATACCAAATTTCAGACCGATCTGACCAATGGTTCAGGAATTACAGACATTCAAAATGTGCATTTTTTACACACTTGGTGGGGGCTCCTGGGGTAACTGGGGGCCCGGGTGCAATAAAAAATTCTCTGGTGCTTCCTTGCATAAGGGTGAACAACAGATGCTATTTTATTTCACACTCTTAAATTTTTCATTTTTCACTGACTAGGCATAGTCATGGTGTTAGGGTATACAATTGCATAATACACAAAGAATAATCAGGACCAGAAACCTAAGGACATGGCATATATGCAATTTTGGCAAAAATCATTTGACCTGGACTTATTATCTTATGGCTTCAGGAGTATTTAGCTAAATTATATGCAGTTCACCCAGCTCAGGGACCAAGTGCATGGACACTGATTTTCTGCAGGCTAAAGAATGTTCTTAAGATGTTCTACAAGCATTAACCACTGCATGGTCTCTGTATACACCTAAGACCATTGTTACCAGTTTTGACATTTTCATCCTCTCATCTGACAGCACTGGTGTCCAAACGTGTACTCAAATGGGCATAATGGTCTCTCACTGCAGACTTCAGAATTCAGGGTTTCTTTCAGTAAGAAGTAATGTGACTTGTCACAGATGATGAAATGACCTTGCATCAGGTTATTCTAAGTTATTTTAAACAATTTTAAGTGTAATGTGTAACACAAGGCCCACTATTGAGTAGACATGTCCATCATCCCATCAGTAACAAGTGGCCTCTGAAGTCTACAGAGACCACTGGGCTGCTTTCAGTGAGAAGTGACTTGTGACAGGTGAACAGATCACTTCATATCAGGTTATTTTTACTAATTTGACTTACATGTGTATGACACCACCTGACATGGAGTAAGCAGTGAAACACTGCTGTTATCAGTGATGAGTTCCATATGTCCATCACCCCATCTAACAAGTGTCCTCTGAAGTCTCCACACTAATGGCAATGAAATATATACAGTATGTCACAAAAGTGAGTACACCCCTAACATTTTTGTACTGTTTTTATTATACCTTTCCATGGGAGAAGTCTAAAGATATAATACTTTTCTACAATGTAAAGTAGGCAGTGTACAGCTTATATAATATAACAGTGCAAATTTGCTGTTCCCTCAAAATAACTCAACACACAACCATTAATGTCTAAACCACTGGCAACAAAAGTGAGTACACCCCTAAGTGAAAATGTCCAAATTGTCTCCGGCATACCAGCATGACCTGATCATGCACTTGTTTTTTTAACTGTAGATGTGACGCCCCTGAATAAAAATACACACATTACAGGTGTATTCCCTTAATACACTAACTGAAAAA
Organism: Setipinna tenuifilis; assembly: GCA_030347295.1. Taxonomy (NCBI): domain Eukaryota; kingdom Metazoa; phylum Chordata; class Actinopteri; order Clupeiformes; family Engraulidae; genus Setipinna; species Setipinna tenuifilis. The sequence goes on along the minus strand of CM059270.1, from coordinate 52,904 downwards.
AACAAATCCTGTTGGTGTTGTTTTACCAGAGGTGCTCCATGGCCACACAAAATTATCCTCCTTGACGATGAAACTTTTAGGAAGTCAAAGTCAGCTTTATTGTCAACACTAAAGTGCAAGACAAGACAGTATGAAGTACTGTAAGGTATTTGTGTTCTTAACTATCCTAAGTGTAAAAAGTTACATTATTTAATAAGTAAGATTTTGCCCAACTACTACAGTAAGCTCAAATCAATATCAATAAATTAAGCTAAACAAAATTATTAGTGTACAGTATAGTGCAGTCAACTCAGATCAGCAGTATCAACAAAAAGCAGCAGATAGTATATTGCAGGGCACAAAGAAAGGTACCTAGTGCAAGGTTATGGTGCAAAAATGGTGCAATACAGGCATATAGTGCAAAGAATATGGCAGACATATGGGGGGGTGCAAAAAAGCATATAGTGGTGGGATTATGGCAGACATCTGGGGCTCAATAGCCATTTTAAAATATGAACATTTTTACTTGACAACTATGTTGTTACACAACCCGCAAAAGCTAGTGAAATGTGAACCACAAGAGGTTTTCTTAATCCCAGAGTAGGGAATTTTCAATGCCCAGATTCCAGGTGGCAAGATTGTCCAAGTGAGCATCCTTAATAGAAAGGCCAAGTCTGTGGAAAATACTAAAGCCATATGTAGTAGTCCATATTGTCAAAATTGTGTTGTATATATGTATGTATGTATGCATGTATGTATGTATGCATGTATGCATGCGTGTGGCACATGTACATACAGTATGTACATGTGTTTGTATATATGTATGTATGTATGCATGTATGTATGTATGCATGTATGCATGCGTGTGGCCAAGCATGCATGAGGCCGCGATCACACCGGACGCGGATTTTACAGTAGGAGGCGGATTCGTTCTATTGTTTGTCAACGTAAGTCAGCGTATTCCGCGCTGATTATCAGCACACGGCGGAGAGCGGATTTTCCGCCTGTCCGCTCTATACTAGGCGGACTGAGTAGAAAAAAGTTCAACTCAAGGCGGAAAATCCGCTTCACGTCACCAGCTGGTTTCCAGATGTTCTATGACGACACTTACCAACATTCCATCTACTGTCAAAAATGCGCCCGGTCTGATCACTACCAAAATATCAGCTGGACGCGCAACGCGGATTGTCCGCAGAAATCCGCGTCCGGTGTGATGGCGGCCTGACTGTGCAAGTATGTTTGAGCATTCAGTGTGCGTTTTTGTGTATGTGTCAGTGAATGAATGTGTGTGTGGGTGTGTGTGTGCCTGCCTTTTAGAGTGTATGGATATTTCGGTGTGGCTTTTTTTTTTTTTGAATGTGAATGAGTGATTGAAGAGGTGAGTGAGTATGTGTGGGTCATTTTCAGAAGCAAGTTGAGGACATAGAGATGATGTTGGAGGGCAGAGGAGTGACATGGGCATGGACAACAGGGTGGCATTGAGGTGATCAGGCTGGTACGTGGATGGTCTGGCAGGTTTCAAGGCCCCTCTCCTTAGATGTCGAATGGTTCCACAGGCAATTCTCTCTATGACACCGAAATAAACAGAACTGTGTGTCAATACAGTTTCAACTCAGGTTTACAGAGCTTTACGGTTTTAACCACCTTGATTATTGAGGACTGATATAACAAGAACAATAAATATAATTCATAATCCCTCATGGTCAGATGACTGACACCGACAACTGACAAAAATAAATTTTAAAAAAATCAGTAAATAACTAATACTGTGCATCTGGTACATTTGTGATCTGGGATCAAACTTGAGGCATTCTCTAGCCATAAACATATACACTGTATGGTGACCCTGAAGGTAATGCACCAAATATGCAATCCAATGTTAGTTATTGACTGGCATCGACTTTTGGTGTACGTGTGTGGGAGCCTGATGCTTCCTTTTAAAGGTAGATTACTCTACTTATGTTAACTCAATCAACCGCTAGATGTTGCCAGTAACTCCGCTTTGAGTAGCTGTACAAACACATACAGTATTCTTAGGTCTCTACAATACCTACACGGCCAAAGTGGATTGTCTCTTGGTCTAGCATTTAAAAAAATGCCTGGGAAGACCTGGAGGCGCCATCTTCATATGCTGATATTGTTGAAAAGTGTTGGGTAGCTAGCCGGTAGTCACTTCGGACACTCACTCCAGCAATCCATGTGGCGTGGCCTTCCTCGCACCCGATCTGTGGCAAACTGAGATCATAAAGCCCTTGAAAGGCAAATGCACAATTAAATGCAGAAGACTGATGAATCTTGCATCATGCACTGTGCGTCTTAAAAAATGTATGCATCAAAATAAACACACTGTACTGTTCTTCCTCCACGTCAACCACTGACCTCTGCAACTGTTGACCGTGAAAATATTTATAATAAAATATTTGTGTGTTTGTGATGTTGGACATTAAGCTATACTGGTCTTCTTAGGAAATTGGAATGCAAGACTGGACCCCAGAAGCAATTGGACTTACACAAGGGGAAGCCGAGGAAACAACAAAATACGGGATAAAGACAAATATTAAAAACAGAAAGTAGAAATATTATAAATTAGCATTTCATTTCTGTTTATGTTTGTTTCCGCTAGCGCTCGCTAGCTAGCTAGTTCTACACGCTGAGTCCGTGTTATGCAGGGAACCTTAACTATATCGTCAGAATTAATGAGTTGCTTAATAAGATGCCGTAAAGTGACGTTTATTGATGTCCACTTAAAAAACGACAGTGCACTAACATTTGTAAATATCGACAAAGTTACTCAACATTGACAACCAGAGCTGGGAGCGCTTCATTTCCGCCATGTTTCACGTCGTTGACGCAAAATGTCGCTTGTTGTTTACGTGTTTGATCTCTTCTACTGTCTATGGATCTGATAGCATCTGTTTCTTTTGCACCAGTTTCGTCAAAATCCTAACCAGAAAGCAGCTCAGCCATCACAGCAGTGTACAACCAAGGGATTGCAAATTACTTCTGCAAACCAGATGCAAAACAGTTTAAAAAAAAAAAAAAAAAAAAAAAAGGCTTAACAACAATGTCAGCTACTAATTCAACTGCCCGAGAATCTAATAGATATATTCGGCTTTGATGTACTCGTTTAAAACAGCAAATATCTCAGAAAAAAATATAAACTACTAATATACTTTTATCTAGTTCAGGAAATCAAATGGTAAACGCAAAATAGTCACGATAAAAGTATTTGCGGGCCCGTATCAAAAGCTTTATGTTACAGCGCATGTGCGAGTTTTTCACCCGTCTGAAGCGCTTTATAAGTTATTGCGCATGTCCGAGTTTCTGCCGATGCGTAAGCATGTTTACGCATCAGCGTGCACAGGATTGCGTAAGATATCTTACGCACTATTCGTGAGACCGGGTTGCAACCGACAGGAACGTTCGGGAACGTTCAGGAACGTTCTTTAGTTGCCATTGTCACAGAGTTTTTGCTTTGCAACCGACAGGAACGTTCCAGCGAGAAATTGTAGACCGGTCGGGAATATCCCAATCAACATTCAGCAGAATATTGCCAGATGTTCTTCGCGGAATTATTCGCCTATGCCCGCAATTAATTCGATTCCCATACAGTGCCCAGGAACAGCAAGAAGTGAAGGAGGATTCCCTGCGTATGTAACAGAGTTAGAAATGTAGGCCTATTGTACCTTTATAGTGATTTTCGCCAGTATATGAACAACTTAAGGTATTTTGGATTTAGAGCCTCCTTTGGAGCTGAGGTGTACTGCAGGTCTGCTGTATGTGTGTATGCGCTTTCCCTACCTGATCAGAGAAATCTGTGCATTTCAATCGGGTAGGTTCACTGTACAAGCACTCCACATTTTATTCTAATTTGTTATGGTGAAACACGATTTTAGTTTGGTAACTTCGATATATGACCTGTGTAATGTTATTTTGCATGCATTGTGAAGGCATGACTGAGTGAACTTTGCGACGCAGACAGAACGTTTATTATTAGTTTTGATTTTAGTCTACCACGAGTTTCTGCAGACGGGGATTAACGCGGTTAGTGCAAAACTCCGCTAGCAAGTTCATATTCTTTCTGTGCATAGTTTAGGTTAAAGTACACGGAAGATATAACTTAGTTTAACATGCATTTAATGTAAAGTCAGTCTGCCATGCCTTGTATGTGTGCATTTACTTTGTTTATTGATCTTTGTGTGCGATAAGATCGCAAATGTTCACGAGTGTTCTAATTGTAATTAGCAGACACTCCACGCCTGTGAACATTCTATTCTGTCTAGCCTGCTGTGAATATGTGAATGTTCACGAGTGTTCTAATTGTAATTAGCAGACACTCCACGCCTGTGAACATTCTATTCTGTCTAGCCTGCTGTGAATATGTGAATATGCATGTATTTAGCCTGTGTAACGTGGCGTATTACTTTGATTATGTTTGCGCAGATGCTGTTAAGTACACCGGAGCCTGACGGCTGGTTTTTGTTTTATGTTTAAAGGTATGCTGCTCCAGTCCAAGTGAATGTGTATAGTGTATGCATTGTAAATTAATAAGTTTAGTCTTAAAGTCACCGTTCATTCCTCATGAGAATTGAGATTAGATTGATCAAGGTTTTTTTTTTAAAGAATACATTACTGTTATTATTTTGTTATGAGAGAAATCTGTGCATTTCAATCGGATGCTGTTAAGTACACCGGAGCCTGACGGCTGGTTTTTGTTTTAGGCCTATGTTTAAAGAAAATAAAGGTTTGTGAACTGCAGTGCCCGTGTGTTTCCCTGACTGCCTGACCTCCGTTACACGTAAAACACGGTTCTCAAATGTGATCGGTGCGATAGACTGCACCCACGTTGCCATACGAGCTCCACATGTGAACGACTACATGTATGTCAACAGGAAAAACTTCCACTCCATAAATGTGCAGCTCATTTGTGATGCTCGTATGGCAATCTTGAATGCTGTTGCGCGCTGGCCAGAGTCAACGCACGATTCCTTCATTGTGCGTAATTGTAGTGTTGGAAATCGACTGGAGGCGGGAGCGGGCAGAGACGGCTGGCTTGTAGGTAAACCCTTTAAAAAATGTAGCCCAATTTATTTGCTTTTTTAGAAGGAACATGAGGTTAAATTAATAATTTCTGTCAACAGGAGACCGAGGTTATCCTTTGAAGAAATGGCTGCTCACCCCGATTGCGCACACGGAGACAGCCGAGGAGGCCCGCTTTTTTTTCTTGCGTTCCTCTTTAGTTGCCATTGTCACAGAGTTTTTGCTTTGAGGATGAGCTCATTTTATATGTTAATTCAATAAGCAGGGTCGTTTTGAGGGCGGAGCATTCAGCTGCACACAATTCCACGATCATTTGTGATTTATAACCGAATGATTGGCGTACGCATGGATTTCCTGCGTACGTTCGTTTTCTCTGAATCGCACTTACGATCAAATCTGAAAAGTTCTTAGATAAAATCAAGGAAGGTTTCTACGCAAGTCTTTATACAGTTTTTCTCAGTCGCTTTGGTGCTTTTCTCAGATCAGAAAGTAAATTCTCATAACTATTAGTTCAACTTCCAAAACATTTACTCATTTGTGCACCTCATAGTAGCAATTTCTCCTTCCTCTGAACAAATTGCAAATGCTTTTGGACATCTGTCAGTTGCTTTTATACAATACAATGTTGTTCTTTAACATTATCATTTGCTTATGTCATGTCAGTCAAAATGAACTATACGTATGGATGCTGAATAGTCATTCCCAATAAAACTAATAGTCTTAGTTTTATTGCTTGAGTCATTACATACAAAATTGTTGAACTAGTTACCAAATTCTGTCAAGAATATTTTATACCTTTCTTTATCATTTTTATTGCTGGAAATGTCTCCTAAATTGACCAGTTGCTCTCAGGTGAACTTCAGCTTTTACTCACAATGAGGTGTGTGATGTATTACAGTTTTTCCCAGATCACTATTTACATTTGCATAGCAGTTAGTGCATTTCTCAAAACAGTTAGTGTAAACTGCAAAACCTCCTACTGGTCGGAGGGTGCAACCAAATGTTGGAAGAACCACTGTGAATTCAATCATTCAAAAATGTTGTAGGGAGAACAATCAATCAATCAATGCCGTTTATTTGGACCATGTACAGTTATAACATAAATGTTGCCATCTGATGCACCATACCAGAGTTAGCCTTTGGCTAATTTACATCTGTAGTCCATGAAAATAAACATTAATATAAAATAAAACACAATAAAATAGAATAGTAATGTAAAATAATGTACAGCCATGAAAAACATTTGAATACAAACATAGAAACAAAAACAAAACACATATGGTAAGTTCCCTGTGCCCCCCCACCCCCACCCACATACCCATGAATAAACTGATCTTAAAGAAATAGTCATCATCATAAACAAGGCCTAATGTTTACAGTTTTGACTGTTTTTCAGATAATATTTAAGCTGTGACTTAAAATGGCTAAAGGAAACACAGTTCTTGAGTTCACCTGGTAAAACATTCCATAGTGAAGTGGCTTTAAAGGAAAAAGAGGACTGAGCAAATGTTGAACGGTAAGAATTATTGGTATTGAAAGAGCAGGGATGTTATCAGCTAGCTCCAGCAGCGGTCACAGCTCCGGAAGATGGCGAGACAGTCTCAACACTTCTGTCACTCAGATGCCAGCTGACAGATGTCGTCAGTGAAGAGTGCACATTCTCTGCGCCGCTGACATCCAAGCGCTGGCCGGTTTGGTTGGAATCGCAGCTCTGCAGCTTTGCAGCCTCGGCGGCGCTCGTAGTGGTGGCATTCGCAACGCCATCCCCGACAGCGACAGGTGGGGTGCGTCTAGCTGACGTGGAGATGCAGCCGATGTTCGCCGCAGGTACAGGGATGGACACAGCTCCTTCGGCGGACACAGTCCCAGCAACGCTCGTAGCAGTGGCAATCGTATCACCAAAGGCAGTCACTGGTAGTGTTGGTGTTGCCCGGCGTCTTCCGCGATGCACGTAACGCTTTCTTCTCAAAATGCCAACATCACGGCAAAGTTGGAGCACCTCTGCGGCAATAGGGACTCCAGTGGTAGCAAGCCTTCGAAGCTGGTCACCCGAGTATTTAAAGGCACCCATCCACAGTCCTTCAATAGCCTTGTTCAACTGCGTGTGGACACGCAGACCACGGCACCAGACAGCCATTTGTCACAAAAATGTAAAAAATAAGGTAAAAAAGTAAAAATGGAAATAAAACCCCTATACATACACTAAATATTTACTACAGTAGATTAAATATACATATATTAAAATATATAATTATTTTTAAAAACTCGAATGAAAACTGGGAGAAGGAGCGGCGTCCTGCGCACAGCGTCCTCGTCGCCTAGCAACAGTCCAGAGTACAGTATTGGACAGTAATCCAATGTCTCATAATATCTTGTTTACTGTACATTACTGTAATTTTACTCTGCACCACATAGGACTGAAAGATAACCTCGCAAAAGTGGAAGAGGGTCCCTTTTTACCCTTTTACCCTTTTTAGCAAGAGCCATTTGTGCAATGGTGATTGCAAACAATGCAATAAGTTTGAAAAAAAAATCAAAGCGCTGTCATAGAGGATAACAATGTATTTGTCAATATTGAATCTGTGTCAACTGCAACAATTGACAGAGTGCTCATGGGAAATGAAATACGCATGAAACAATTGTACAAAGTGCCATTTTGAAGGGAACAGTGAAAGACTAAAGGAGATCCGTCACCAGTATGTACAGCTAAAACATGTCTTCTATGTATACTCTAATGTTCAGCACTGTAAATTGTCTGCTCTGCTGCAGCAGAGTCCTGCAAAAGGTGGATTCGCCACTCCAGGAGATACTTTTCTCGCTGCATTGCAAGGGATGATATCCGTTGTGATGTAGATGAAAATATGTGGCCAAACAGACAGGAGCGTCTGGATGTGCCAGAATGATTTACCTATTTTCAGTTACAATACATACTGTAATGTTGTTCACATTTGTGCACAGCTCTAACAAAAGGGTGTTTCTTATAATTGTTCTAAATATGCAAGTGCCTGTAGTGTAAAATGGCTGTACAGGTAGTGTATAGTGCGTTTTCAGGTAGTGTCAATGAGTTCTAAACTTTTTTTTGCATTGGAAAACACTGACAGAAGTTACTGTCATAATGAAAACATGCCAAAGCCATTTGACTGTCTTGTTCATAAACTTGGTGTCAAGACTTCTCATTTTGATGACACTGGCAGTTTCATTGACATGAATACTTGCTTTTGAGGAATGGACTATCCATTTTGATCAAGTGACGTGCTTTTGCAGGTTATCCACTAGGTTTTGCAGTTTGCACTAACTGTTTTGAGAAATGCACTAACTGCTGTGCAAATGTAAATAGTGATGTGAGAAAAGCACCAAAGCGAATGAGAAAAACTGTAAATGAGGCCCCAGGTACTGAAGAAGAACCAAATGACCATGAAACACTATCTACAGGGTGCCATTCGATAGGAACACGGACAGAGTGAAAGAACTGTGGTACCAGGTAATTCAATTATTTGTTGTTTATCATTGGAGCCTATAACTACACTATGCAGAGGTTCCAATTTTGGGGGGTTTTCAGTATCCTCTTTACCTTCGGAATCTAGCTTTATAGTATCTGACCACAGCATTTTGCCTAACAACTGTAACAGAACACTGTCATCAGTATTTCTCCCTTCTTTTTGTGTCAAATACTACCTGCAGTACCTCTGCATAGGTCTGTACTCCAGGTTTGGAACCACTGCAGTGGGTTATATTGACTTGTGAAGAACATATTACCGCTGTGTATGACCCATCTATATATATATGAGTTGGTTTTGATGAGGCTGTTGATGTTGTTGAAGTTGTTGATGAGGCTGGTTTCAACCTGGCCAAGGGCTGCAGGCGTGGCCGAAACATCCTTGGCCCACGGGCCACAGTGGACGTCCCGGGTCAGTGAGAGGGAAATATTACAATGTGTGCGGTCACATCTGAAAATGGTGTGGCCACACACAGTGCAAGCTTGGTCCCGTACAGCACCCAGAAGCTCCTCCTTTTCCTGGACTGTCTTTATATGGATTTAGTCCCCGAAATGTAGTCATTGTGTGAGGTAATGTGAACTTCTGCCATGGTCCACCACTCATCCAAGGATGCATAATGTGTTACTACCGCCATATTCTCAGTTCCTCAAACCACTTGAGGAGTTTTTACGAACACCATGCTCAGTGGCGGTTCTACAGTGTTTTACTCCCCGGGCAAGACCACCTCTTAGCCCCCCCCCAGGGGCAGAGAGTCACGCTACTTCTGTGCACAGCACCTTCTCAGGAAGCGATTGCACCTGCAGTTCACTTAGGGGGCGCCATTGGGCCGATTGCACATGATACAATTTTTATTTTGATTTTTTTTACAGAATACTGTATACATTTTCCTTTTATGTCCTCTAATGCGTGAAATTTACTTTATGTGTGAATAAAAATAGTTACAATTTTCTCGGCAGAATGAGTGCAATGTGTGTGGTGAAGCCATAATGACAAAATGTCTAAGCATTTTGACTTGCAGTGCTTACACAATGCCAAAGGGACGATGCATTTTGGGGGCACTGACTATTTATTTGAGAAGGAAATTTAGTTTTGACACATGGGTAAACTGTTTTGGGAGCGATATGAGCATTTGCAGATGATCCGTGTAGTTGTGCTGAACCATCCAGTTAGTTTTGACAAAAGTACTGAATGAGTGAAAATGAGCCAAAGCAATTGAGAAGGATCTATGCTATTTTTATGGTGCTGACTATTTATATGGGAAATAGATTTTATTTTGAAGAATGAATGAACAGTTTTTGGAGACATATGACATTTTGCTGGTTATCTGAAGTGTTGCGCAGAACTGTAAGAATGTTTGGCCAAATGACCTTATAGTTATAGGAATGTGAAGTGAAGTGAAAGTCCACCTGGGAAACACCCACCTCCCAGTTGTCATTGTGACACAGCACGCACACTGCACTGCACACAACGAAATTTCATTTATGCCTCACCCGTGCAAGGGGGTAGCCCCCAACGGCGCCCCTAAGGGAGCAGTGCGGCGGGACGGTACCATGCTCAGGGTACCTCAGTCATGGAGGAGGATGGGGAGAGCACTGGTTAATTACTCTCCCCACCAACCTGGCGGGTCAGGAGTCGAACCGGCAACCTTTGGGCTACAAGTCCGACGCCCTAACTTACCCGTGACTGCCCTTTCATCTCATCATGCCCTTTCATGTCATCTCAGTTTCAAGAAATGAGCCAAACCCATGGAGAAAAACTGTAATATTTGGATGGGTAAACGTCAGCCGTTCCCTTGTCTAATAAGTGATGCAGGTGAATGTCTCTTTTTTAATGTGTATATCTATGAAAAGACTAAAATCATGTGGATGACTGAATACTGTTCTCAGAAAGAAATTTCTATCTGTAAGATTTTCATCATCTGTGAGGTAAATTTCTTTTCTTGCCTTCAACCCAGCACAGTTCTTTTCTGCACAGAACAGGCAACCTGTAGAGTGGAAATCCCACCTGTCGAGTCCAGTTGGATGTTTAATTAGTAACACAATGTATGAATCAGGACTCAGAGGCCTTCCATGAGTTAGTATGCTTTACTTGGAGAACATGGTGACACCTTGGGTCATAACTGTGGCTTCATACATCCACAAGTCCTGTGTTCTAATTTTGAGAAAGACCTCGGCAGGTAGCAAAAAGAGATTTATTCAGGGGCATAGCCTGTGGGGAGGAACATTATGATAATTCAAAGACACCAGCATTGGCATGGGACCCTTTGAATTAATAATATTATTATTGATCATAAAAGGGCACAAAATTGTATTCTTTCATGAGGCTTAACATGTCTGCCTCCGTATTAGGGTTAGTGTTAGGTATGCACAGTGTAAGTATATACAGTATGTCACAAAAGTGAGTACACCCCTAACATTTTTGTATGTTTTTTAATGTATCTTTCCATGGGAGAAGTCTAACGATATAACACTTTTCTACAACGTAAAGTAGGCAGTGTACAGCTTATATAACAGTGCAAATTTGCTGTTCCCTCAAAATAACTCAACACACAACCATTAATGTCTAAACCACTGGCAACAAAAGTGAGTACACCCCTAAGTGAAAATGTCCAAATTGTGCCCAAAGTGTCAATATTTTGTGTTGCCACCATTATTTTCCAGCACTGCCTTAACTCTCTTGGGCATGGAGTTCACTAGAGCGTCACAAGTTGTCACTGGAATCCTCTTCCACTCCTACATGACGACATCACGGAGCTGACCTTGAGCTTGAGACCTTGAGCTCCTCCACCTTCCATTTGAGGATGCCCCACAGATGCTGAATTGGGTTTAGGTCTGGGGACATGCTAGGCCTTTCCATCACCTTCATCCTCACCCAAGGCGTGGTCATCTTGGAAGTGTGCTTGGGGTCGTCACCATGTTGAAATACCGCCCTGCGGCCCAGTTTCAAAGGGGGGGCATCATGCTCTGCTTCAGTATGTCACAGTACATATTGGCATTTATGGTTCCCTTAATGAAGTGTAGGTCCCCAGTGCCGGCAGCACTCATACAGCCCCAAACCATGACACTTCCTCCACCATTCTTGACTGTTAACAGGCCACAGTTGTCTTTGTAATCTGTAAACTGGTCTGCATGGCTGTCGCCCCTGAAGGAAGCCTCTTCTGAAGATGATGCACAAGACAGCCTGCAAACAGTTTGCTGAAGACAAACAGACTAAGGGCATGGGTTACTGGAACCATGTCTTATGGTCTGATGAGACCAAAATAAACTTATTTGGTTCAGATGGTGTCAGGTGTGTGTGGCGGCAACCAGGTGAGGATTACAAAGACAACTGTGTAGGTCCCCATGACACTTCCTCCACCATGCTTGACTGTTAGCAGGACACAGTTGTCTTTGTAATCCTCACCTGGTTGCCGCCACACACACCTGACACCATCTGAACCAAATTTAGTTTATTTTTATTTTGGTCTCATCAGACCATAAGACATGGTTCCAGTAACCCATGCCCTTAGTCTGTTTATAAAAAGTAATATAAGCATTGAATTACTGGAAGTGTTGGTAGAGATGTGAATACTTACAAAGGCCTAGGTTTAATATGTCAGCTCAGTAAGGTACTGGGTTTGTTGTGTACTTTAATGTTTGTATATTCTGTCTTCTTTGGGTGGCAGATCTCTTATATTGGTGCCATTGCTCATCTCAAGACCTCTGTGAAACTGGGTTTTGTTTTTCACTTTTCTCTTTCGCTTGATTATGAACTAGATGGAATGGAATGTTCGTGTAGGTTGACGTTTTAACGGCTTTGGGGGAGTGGTGATTGACTTTGAAGTCTCACAGTATATTCTGGGATATCCTCACTCCTAGTGACACATAGAATCTATCTCATCTAATCAGAAATTGCTAAATAGTTCTGCCAGACCTAACTATTGTACGTGTCAAAAAGCCATAGTAACAACAAGCTGGGCTGAGTACAGGCAGGAAACAGATTAACAGGACATATTTCAAATATATATGTTTTTGTGTGCTACATGTATTGTTTTGTCATTAAATACTGCACATGTATGATGTGCTTTTGTCCACAATGTCAGGTCAACATTACTATAGAATGGTAATGAGCCATGGTGGTTTGGGAACAGATAAAACTATTAGAACAGGAAAATGGATGTTGGGTTTTTAGACAATCTCCAAGATTCCAAGATTAGATTTTGGGCACAACAGGCCATTTACACCCAGGGAGGAGATTATGCCTTACTTTGTGTTGGCTTCCTCACCTGCAAATTTTATTCCTGATCAGGCCTTCTTGGTTCACATGGTTAAAAACTTTAGCAGAGAGGAGAAAAGGCAAAATGAAGAATCAAAACAACAAAATGTCAGATATGAAGGAAAATAGCTCTAAGGATGCAGCTTAGATTGACAATGACACATGAGAAGACAGTTGCAGCTCTAAGGATGAGGTGATGAAAGTAAGGGGTTCGGAGGTGAAATAGGTGGCAGTGAGAAGCAGGGTAGCTAGAGGGGGTGTCAGTGAGATGGTTTAGGAGATGACATGCGACTGGATGACAATGGGTGTGGAGATATGCAGTCAGCTGTTATAAGGGGATGTGATAGGGAATCTGCTAAGCAGGACCAGCATATGTCACATCCATCAGAACAGAAAGCAAAGCACATACTGACATGGAAATAATGGCTTACTGCATTGAGGACCTCTAAACCTCACAACAATACCTCTCTATGCAGTGAAAGAGTGGGGGCCATGAACTTTAACCTGGAAGCTTATAATGGAGATAACCTCACACACTGCCCCATTCACAGACATGTGTGTTATGTTTTCAATGTCATTGTTCTGGGGGTATCCCAGAAAGCAGGTTTAGTCACTTACCTGGGTATGTTAACTCAGAGCAACTGCTAAATCTCTTATAGTTTCTTCTGAATGCTTAATAAGCCATGGGTAAACTTTCTGGGTGGAGTACAATGGAGGGAGAAGGAAGACTGAGAAAAGTAAGAATTAGAGGAGGGCGAGAAAAAGGATGTGGAGGTGAAGGTGCAGGAGGGAGAGTTTGTGGATGAGGATGAGGATGTGTAAGTGAAGAAGCAAGAGGGAGAGGACAACAAGGACGAGGACAAGGAGGTGAAGGTAGAGGAAGAGGACGAGGATGTGAAGAAGGAAGAAGAGGACAAGGATATGGAAGGGGAAGGAAGAAGGGTAAGAGGACTAAGAAATAGAATTACTGATGACATCAGAGCTACATTACATAGTGGACCATGGAATGACTGTGAAGGAAGCTGGCCAATGGGTTCAGCATAACCTGAGCCATTACAGTGTAGCAAGCATCATAGGTTATAGGTCTATAGTACCATTGGTACACTGTAAACCCGGATTGTCAATACAACTCAAAACTTTTGATGTAACTGATTACGTCAATAGTTTTGAGTACATTAACTATATATTTTAATTAAAGTTAATTTAAAAGTTTAAGTACTGGGTACTTAAACTTAAACTTTTCAATTAATTAAATGAAAATATATAGTTAATGTACTCAAAACTATTGACGTAATCAGTTACATCAAAAGTTTTGAGTTGTATTAACTTATCCGGGTTTACAGTGTACTGAATCTGGACGTGCATACTGTAGTGCTGTGCATGGGCCTGCTGTGCTGCATTAGTGATGGAGCTAGATGCAGATGCTATAGGTCATGAGTTGTTTTTTGTGAATGAGGCAGGTTTCAACCTCACTTTCATGAGGAGACTTGGCAGGAACTTTATTGGACATCGTGCCATAGTCAGATGACAACATGGTGGTAACATAACTATGTGTGCAGCTTTAAGAAACAAAGCTGTTGTTAATTATTCACCTTCTCTGCCTTGTGCTGGAAGGTCTATGACCATCATCCCCATCAATGTATGGCCCTTCTACAGGCAATGGAGCATCCTATACAGGGATACTGTAGCGAAGGGGAGAAAAGTCACCCCACCTGGGTCTCTACACTGTAAACCCGGATTGTCAATACAACTCAAAACTTTTGATGTAACTGATTACGTCAATAGTTTTGAGTACATTAACTATATATTTTAATTAAAGGTAATTTAAAAGTTTAAGTACAAAATTCATGTACTTAAACTTTTAAATTACCTTTAATTAAAATATATAGTTAATGTACTCAAAACTATTGACGTAATCAGTTACATCAAAAGTTTTGAGTTGTATTAACTTATCCGGGTTTACAGTGTAGGGTACCAAACATGCATTTTGACCGCAAAGCCAAAGAGCATTGTTATGGTATGACAGTCAGACCACACACACAACCCTACTGATGGCACTCCCATAACATTGACATGGTATTTTTTGTCAGTGCTTTTGACTAGAAGACATTGCATTCGATGTTGCTGAAATTTTGTGGCCGGACCCAGAGTGTAGACTGATTTTTTTTTTTTTACAGTGAAATTATTGTATGTTTTCTTGTGTTTTCACTTGGAAAAAAATCACTTTCTGTTTGTATTGATGTCTATAAATGAACATCCATACTTGAACTTTGAATCGCTGTGTGTTGGGCTGGATCCCTGTGTATGACCTCAAACTGACACCTTGTGCACAGAGAAACCAAAAGCCAGATGTGTTTTTCATTGATACCATCAGTGTGTAGTTGCCGCATTGGGTGCTAATTACAAAAACACCATTTTTACAAAGGTTTGCAGAGTTAAGCAAGATGTGTTAGCTTTCTACAATGTTTTGGTAATTTGGTAAAAGGTTTTTTTATTTGTGTGTAGAGTTTTGCAAAAATAGCCAATAGGTGCAAAAAATGTGCTTAAGCGATCAGAAAAAACTGTAATAGGAGAGTGTTATGGCTTCATTTAACTTGTAAAACAAAGCCATAAGGATCTTTTATTAGAAAGTTTACTTCTAACTTTGAGTTAGCTTATCTGGGTTAGATATTAAACCACTCACTTGGAACACCCACTTACATCCCCTTTCACATCCTTGTTTTAGTGTTTATGGAAAATCAGCCAGTGATGAAACTAGTCAAACCGGGTGTGTTAAACAAATATTTTGTTTGTTTAATAAATATTTGTTTTAATCATTCACGTGAAAAGAATAATAGTTTGATAATGGGAATGTCACTCTGAGCTGGTGTGATACCTCCAGAGGACCACAGGGACTCCATCTGTCCAGAGTTCTCCACATCGAGATCCAGACCATGTAGGAATCCAAGCCAAACACACAAAAAATCCTTTTCACAAGTACAAGGCCTCAACACAGAGGCAGTGCCACTGAAGCTGAAATCACCGAAGGGCGAAATGTTTCATGGGGAAAATGGTCCATCACTGGGCATTTATATTAGATCAGTTGGTGATTTAGACCAGTGTGAGGCCTCCAGGTACTGAAGCGGTCAATTTAGCCAGTGGGAAGCCATCCAACCGCTATAACAAGGTCTCAAGGGACCTGAAAATGGCTCCAGCAACAGTAGTGGCAGTAGTGCAGAGGTCATTTGTCACTTGCTTCAGTGCAGTGGAGACAATAATGCCTTTGTTGCTGTAATTTATTTCTTTATTTTTATTCATTCAATGACACACTTCATTAGAATGTCTTACACAGTGACACATATGGCAGAGGTGCCAGTGTAAAACCACTGAACAGATTTCAGATAGGTTTGAAAGACTGTGTAACAACTGCGATCCCAGAGCATCCACACCTGGACCTGAGCTCAGACTATGCTGCCGATGTTAATATCACAGTCTTTAAGAATAGCAATTCAGCAGCACACTTAGTGATTCAGGCACTCTCCTGTCCTGTTGCCTCCTCAGCACACAGTATTGGCCAAAGGCATCAATACTGATACTGCTGTGGCTTTAGGTCACCCAGAAAAAATGGGATCTATTTTAACATGAAAGCTTAGAGAACAGATGGTCCAGTATTGCACGACTTTAATTGTGGGGGCATCTCTTGTCATGCAGCTATGATGATGCCAACTTCAGGTTTGTCACAGGTATCAACTCTAAACAGAAAAAGGGACAATGCCAACTGATGCTGACCTGCCTATCTGATTTCTGTCAACACACAATTTATGACTGGACATTACACATAGTTTTCATATCATCAACCCCCATCACCTCACTCACTTGACTTCACAAAAAAATTACATCATCATCATGTCCTAGTGTTTCATAAATTCCATGAACTCCATTTTGTTGCTGGCTGTCGAACTCTCTGGTTTGACTTTTATCTAGATGACAGGCTGTGGGGACTATGAGGTGTTTCAGCAGCTGCTGACAGCCATCCCTGTGTCCCTGTGCAGCCAACTAATCCTGGCCATCACCCTTGTCCCCACCGTCCAGATCAAAAACACTTTTCAGTGACACTTTTTTTTAACGGTACTTTTTTACAGTATATCTAAATGTAACAACATGTAATATTATGTAGTTACGCTGTACATACCTAACACTAACCCTAATCCTACCCCCTAGCCTAACCCTAAGATACAGTGTACATAATGTTACATATTATTACAAACTTTGTTAAACTGTACTTTATAATGTAGATACACTGTAATAATAGCCATAAACTAAAATGTATCTGCCTTTTAGATGTAAGCCTTTCCACAGGCTTGTGTAATGTCGACAGTGGAAATGTTCATACTTGTTGGTTAACCTGGCTTCATGTAAGCGTAGCAAGAACTTCTGCCAGGAAAACGTAATGCCCATCATTAATTATCTATATCGACCAATCGGATGCTAACACCTGCCTTTTATTACATCACCTTACCTACCTGCTTTGCTGCTCACAGGTGTTTCCGCATTCGCTCTCCTCCCTCCCCAGCAATCATCCAAGGTTCCTGTCTTCCAGTGGCCAGCCTGGATCCCGTTTGCTCTCTATATCTCTTTAGGATCTCTTCACTCTACTCAACCCATTCAGTTCGGATGTCGATCCTGTCTACGGGCAGACACTTCTCTGTCTGTCCCCGGATCCCGGATTTTCTGCTATTCCATGGCATCATGGACTCTCATGCTCATTCAGACTCTGTTTAGTCTAGGCAGGTGGGATCACATACCCTACCTCTTACTACTATCAGAATATGTATGGTTAACTTGTGCTAACGGGACAAAGGACAGGACCTATGCCAAAGTTTGTTGTGCCATCCATTGTTATCTAATAAAATGTCAGTAACATAATTCATTCTCATGGTCTTTCTGGTTGAAATAAGTTTCAATTCTTTGCCCAACTATTTGTTGAAGGGACCCTTCACTGCCTATGTGGCCTGACAAATAACATGTATCTGTGATAAAGTGTCTTTTTGTAGCCGTGTATGCAGTGACTAATGTGAGTGTGCACTATGCGTACTGAGGTGTATAAAGGTGTGTGTACACTGTAAAAAATGTCCGTGAAAAATACAGTGAATAAATGTGAAATGGCAACAAGAAAAAACTGTAAAGTAAGAAGCAGCTTATTGTTGTATAATAAACATTGGATTACCATACATTTAAAAATAGTCAGATATTGTATTTTTAACTGTTTTAACATGTGAAATATATGGTGAGAAACTGACATGGCAACAGCCCATATAGCCTATGGTCAGGTCAGATTTTCTTGTGGTTTTGTGTGACCGCCCCCCCCCCCCCCCCCCCCCAAAACTATGCTAGTTTTTCTATGAAGTGTCAATTTATATTTACAACACAACGACTAACTTGAACTTGAAGATGAATAATATGAACATACTGTATGTGATACGTGAACTACACATGAACAATAAACAGTAGTGAACAAATCTAGTGAACTTGAACAACACTGCCACATGCCTGTACACACGGGTACACCATACTTAAAATGTCAGCTACATACATGGCGAACAACAAAGTAAATTCATGGACGCCTACAGAATTAAGTTGTAAATTAACAGCAGTTAAAAAGACTACAACCCCCCCTGCAATATTCAACAAATTATTACTAGCTAAATAGGTTCACGCGTGCGGTCAAAAGTTTGTTAAGGTGGCGCTAGCTGTCAGACGGTGACTAGCCTGTCATGCTACACAGTAAAAAAAATCTTGTCAAAATTACGGTGAAAAACTGGCAGCTGTGGTTGCCATTTTTTCACCGTAAAAATTAGTGACATTGTATAAGGCTTTACGGTAAGGTATACACACTTGTAAAAACAACAGTTTGAAAATGTTCCAATAAAGATGAATTACTGTTAAAATAATGGTGATATTGTATATAGGTTCACAGTATAGCTGTACAATTCACAATGGAAACTTGTTGCTTTTAAAGTGAAATAATATCCATTCCACAGTATTTATTGTCCGATTTTTATGGTCAATTTCTGTAAAAGTAACAGCACGATAATTTATGGCTTGACGTTATAACTGTTCAATTCACAGTTCATGACCGTTGCTTTTAAGATGAATTTCTTTCATTTCCACATAATTTATTACCCTATTTTATGGTTTATCTCTGTTAAAACAACAGCTCAATTGTATACCCCACCTGTATGTAGCCTACAGTGTGGCTTAGGCTAATTTTACAATTTCAGTAGATAGCAGCTCAGGGAGGACAGAGCGACTGCTAGTAAACACCATCTAGAGCAGGTAGCGCAAATTTCTTAACCGACTGGGAAAACCAGAAAACAAATGATGAATCAATACTGACACTGAGACAAATATATCCGATGTGCACAACTTGTGTTCATAGCGACGCACCGTGTGTACTGTCCCATTAAAAAGACATTGAACAGATTTGTTTAATTGTACAAAACTCATATGCACTCTACCTTAAATTGGCAAGTAAAATATATGACAGTAACTTGCATATGAGATCTTAAGTAAATATCTTTTTGAAGAAAACTTTGTAATTTGTGTTATTTCTATAAAACATAAGTGTTATGCTTTTGTATATGAGAAATGTAAAGTGCCCATAATGAGTAAGTCATGCATATTATGCATTTGGCTGTTAATATTCTTGAAGGACATGTTGCAGTGATTTCATTTTACCTCAATATCAGATAAATGTGTTATTTTCACAGCCAGACAATTTAAATGTAGTGGGCATTATACCAAGCAGACTAACATATTCCATTAATCATTATGGACTGAGACCTACATTTAATTTTACCCCCATATCACATATGCACAACTTGTTGTTTTCTCAGCCACACAATTTTAAGGTCATGTGTGTATTTCTGTGGTAACTTATGTTCATATTCCTTAATTTATTTTTATTTTTTTGTAGCTAACGTCACTTTTTACCTTTTATTTTAATAAATATTAAAATAAAGCATTAGACTAGACTTTTCTTTTGAAAAAAATCCCGAGTGGTGGCCATATTGAAAATTTTGCTAGTGTCTCTGGCTTCACACAGCTGAACGTTTCAGAAACAGCAAAGTATCAGTGAGGTGATTATTTTATTTCAGTTTATTGAACTAGGTTTACGAAGGAGAGGAGTTCACAAACTCTCTCGTATACTCTCTCGTATACTGTCTTTTGTCCCTATACTGCCTTTGTTTTGTTCAAGATTCGGATGTTGATGGGAAATGCAACCCTGCGGATATGCAGCATTCCTTTTTTCCTGGCAGTTTGGCAGCACGTTTTTTCCCTGGCAGTTTGGCATACTGTTTGTGAATTAGGACACGGTGGACTGTTCCGTGCCATCATTGCTCTTGGTTTGCAACTGAGAACTTATTTTGTCCTGGTTTATTGTTTAATACCGAACAGAGTTTGATCCAGTTTTGGAGTTGAATAGCTGAATAGCTGCTTATTTCCTGGTCTCAATGAAAATAGTGATATGATTTCTTTTCTTTGAGTTTTTTCATTAGCTGTGTATTGATTTTGTCTCATGTGTGTTGATGCATATTATCGATTTATGATATTTAGGATTGCAGCAGATGACTTTGTTGTTTGTGGTTATGTTTAATTGTCTTGCAGCTCTGCAGGAGTGGACTCCGCCCACTCTACCTGGAGTCAATCAGCTGATTGACTTGTTTAACTATCTTGCATGCAATGCTGGGGTGCGTTTCTCGAACAGCTAGCTAAGTTAGCACTGTACTACCATTGTACAATGGAAGTATCTACAATGATAGTGGCGAGATCCTTCCGTTTCTCGAAGGTCTCGTACTTCGGTAGAACAATCATTGTAGGTACTTCCATTGTGGGTACTTCGGTTTGTGAAGCATGGAAACAACGGAGGACAAGCAGGGGACAGCCGTTTTGATTGGATGACGAACTCTTTGTTGACACGACATGCCACTGCTATTTCCTTTTAATACATGTCTTTGTTGAAATCATACGATAGCGGTAATAATAAATGGTTACAGCATGGTAAACGTCTGGTAAAACTAACTTAAGTGCCAAAACTTGGCCCAATGTTTACAGTGACACATGTCGTGAAGGAAATTTTATTTTTACAAATCCGTAGGTTTCAATAGCGTCTTGACGTCATTCGTCAGTGGTATTGATACTCCACCATACAACATCGCTGTCTGTGCCAATAGCTCAATGAGAAAGTTGCGTGGCTTGAGTGCTATTGTTCTCTTTAGTTCCCGGGTTCAAATCTCAGTGCACGCCTGGTAGCACATAGCCTTCATGTTTTACTATAGCATTGCTCCTCAATACATGTACTCTTTCAAATCAATAACCCAGACAAACTTCAGAGTAGAGCATAAATCCACACTAACATGACTGTGAAACGCTAGGCCACACAAACAGATAAGTCATACAATTCGTCTACACTCAGTCTCGAACCTACGTCTATGATGGAAAACTTATGTTGCTCGCGACTGCGCTACTAGTTGCGCCACTGACAATCACACGTGGGTTTCTGTTTACCAAATACATATGCTGTCAATAATGGGAAAAGCTTAAATTGAAGGCCAACTTCTAATGCAAATATCTCGTAATCCCACGTTCCAAACTCAGCAAAACTCAATCGGTTTGTAGATGTCACTATAACACTGCTGTTCAACCCATTAAATCATTAAGTCTTGTCATACGGTTTTAACAAAAAAAATGACATAACATTAATTGGCCATTTAAAAGTTCTATGAGCTGTATTATAGTGTCCTCTACATATCGATTGAATTTCACTGCATTTGTACTGCAGGATTACGAGATATTTAAACTTTACAGTCGAAGATCTACTGCAAGTTTTGCCGTGGGTGGGATCAACCTTCAAAACAACACTTGTACAATGGCTCGCGAGCTGTTGTAGGTACTACACAACTTTACTTCGGAGTTTTGGAAGTATCTCTGCTACGAAAGTTTCGAGAAATGCGTAGTAGGTCCCTCACTACCGAAGTCCCCACAACAGAAGTACGCACTTCCGAAGTTCCTCACTACCGAAGTATGTACAACCATAGTAGGCTTCGAGAAACGCGAAGTAGCCTCTGAGGCAGTACTTCGGAAGTACCAACAACGGTAGTGGCTAACAAGTTAGCAATTTTGCGTTCGAGAAACGCACCCCTGCTTTGTTCACTTCTTGCCCTGAGGAAGGCCCTGTGGGTGGCCGAAACATGTTGGCAGTGTTTTTAATATATTAAGTTCAAATATGAACTAGCCGTATTATTAAAGCGTTTTTATTCTAGAAGAGTGCCTTGACATCCTGCTTGTTTGTTCTTATGTCTCTACGTTTTGGCCAAAGAGCACCTTCAAAACACAAGTTTTGTACTGCTTGAACGCCAAAGCCCTCCAGGCCCCTCTCTTTAACTTATAGCTGCTTATTGTGTTTTTATATACTTGTACAGTCTTTGTTTGATCCTGGATTGTAGTGATATTCTGACACCCACGGTAACTGTTTTTTTTTTATATATATATATATATATATATATTTTATGTTGCACTTGAAAGAGAACTGTCTCTTTTTTTTGTTTTTCATACTAGTCGGGGAGCCAAAGTCTCGAAAATGGGTTGAACCTGACATGGTCTGCCATACTTTTTATTTGTGTTTTTTTTGTTAACTTTGACCCTAAGGACTAATAATTGGAGGGTCTGCTCTGCCAGAAATATCGTGAAAAAAAATTGTGGCCATTTTAGTGTATGTACCCCTCATTTTTTGATAAAAAAAATTGAAAAATTAAAAATTTCATTTCCACATAATTTATTACCCTATTTTATGGTTTATCTCTGTTAAAACAACAGCTTAATTATAGCTTCTCAGTATGACTGTTGAATTTACGGTTTGTAACTGTTGCTTTTAAGGGGAAATCCCATCTATTTCACATAATATATTACCTCATTATAGGGTGAAGTCCAGTTAAAATTTGTAATAAGATTTACAATGAATTACCATCACCTGTGGATGCCAGAAAACCATTAAAATGCAGGCAAACATATTACCAATATTGAACACAGTAGCCAGACTTTTTTAATGTCTCCAAACCTTTAGTGATATTTGAGTATTTAAGTATAGTCAGGGAGCCAAAGTCTCAAAAGCTCAATAAAATGGGTTGAACCTGACATGGTCTGCCATACTTTTTATTTGTGTTTTTTTGTTGACTTTGACCCTAAGGACTAATAATTGGAGGGTCTGCTCTGTCAGAAATATCGCGAATTTTTTTTTTGGCCATTTTAGTGTATGTACCCCTCATTTTTTGATAAAAAAATTGAAAAATTAAAAATTTCCCGAAATCCTCAGTGGGTTGGGTAAGCTGTCAATAAATGCATTCCAGATACAAATAACATATGTGGTGACAACATTCAGTGAAAAAAATGTTCTTAAAACACATTTCTACATGATTTTGGCTCATTTTAATGCAAAAAAATAGGCGTTTTCACCTTTACCTCACTGCTAATCAACTACTCCCCCAAGATATGACATCAGCCAATATGCCATTCTTTTCAGCAAACAGTATACTCATTCCACAGAAAAAATTATAAAAATCCATCAAAAATTAATGGATCTGTGATGATTTCACTACTTGTTGGCGATCAACAGGCCCAGAACCACAATAGAATTTTATGCTACTCTCAAAATTCCGAAAGGCACACTGGATATTTAGCATGGTTGTTAATGTCCACATTATTAAACATCATCAACATCACCTAGGCATGGTTTTAATTTCAACATAACTGTTCTTCCAATGGAAATGTCACAAGAAATATAATACAAAACAAAATTACTTCATGTCTTTTATTCATGTATTATTTTATCACCTCAGATGATACATTTTACAACTTTACCAGAACAAAATAATTTAAGATTAAACTTAATTAACTAAGTGCAGGTCCCTGTGAAGTAGGATAATCAGGAGGGTGGCACACTGCAGATACTGCTCTGGGGATAAAACTTCACCCTCACCACCTAAGGAGACAGCAAACAAGACCGGCAGGGTGGGTTATACAGCAATGTGATAAAAGATGCCCCCTCCCCTCTCTAACATACGGACACACACACACACAGCCTACTTACATATCTCTGTCTTCAAGTGCAAGTTCAATCCTGGAACATTTGTTGGGGTCCCCGGTGCACAGACAAGCAATGCCACACTTCACCACATTGGCTCTTGCACATGAGCATCTTCGGGCACACATGCTTTTCTTGCAGTGGCAGTATTTGGTGAGTTTGAGTTCAGATGGTTTTGCCTCTTTCAGCATCACGGTTGGCACCAATCTGCCATTGACAAGTTGTCTCCCAAAATCAGTGGCAGCTGGGTAGGTTGGCTGAACCATGTGTGCTCGTTTACACACAGCCAACTGATGCAGAGCTCGGTGAAGGTGTAATAGAAAGGCATCTTCAGTTGGTGGAAGGCAATGTATGTCTCCTTTGATGCTCACAAAGAGATGGGCTCGCAGTGCATCTAGAGTACCACCAAAGTCACTCCTGTCATAGAGTGATACCATGTATTGTCGTGCTGCTATTATTACATTTTCCTGAACATCCAGGCTTTCCTCAGGGTTACCGTACTTGCACAGTGGCAGAAGGTCTGTCAGGTGTTTAATGGCAGTTGTGTAGGCCCGCCTTTTCCCTCTTCTGTACAAATAGCTCACTGTGTCACATCCAGTAAGTATGTAGGTGCTGAGGAGAAGAGATGTAAGATGTGAAGCGGCAACATCATACTTTGCAGCCAGAGCTTCTGTGATGGCATGAACAGGTAGGAAGACATCCAACTTCTTCACCCACAGCTCCTGCAGCCCATCCATGTGTGTGATGTAGTACATGCACATCATGATCACATCTGTGTCAGTTGCAACCACTACAGCCCGTTTATGGTGCATAATTTGTACCGAGTATGCAATGTGAGCAAACATCCTGGTATCTGCCTCCTCATGTTTTTCACAGGAAAGTTCTGGAAGCTCAACCTGGCAATTTGCTGACAAGAGTACAGTGCGACCAGGATTACAAAAGATTCCACCAAGAATAAGTGTGCATCCTGCAGGAAGTGATTTGTTCTGAGCAGCCCATGCTTCCCCCATGTAGTTCAACAGATTAGCTTTATTAAGTGGATTGTGAATGAAGCCTTTCCATTCAGGTATAGGGAGAGCATCATGTGGCTTGTACTCTTTCATTTTGCTCTGGCAGGTCTTCATCCTCTTCTCTCGTTCCTCACCTTTCAGACTTTCAGCAGGGGAGAAATCATATCGATCACCAACAAAGTGGATGCAGTCACACTGGTCTGGGAGGAGTCCAAGGAGTTGCCTCAAGTACCTACCTTGCAGTTCATAGAAGGTGCTGCTCCCAAGATGTTGGTAACGTTGAATGAACGCCATGGCATCTACTACTATTACAACAGGCTTGTCAGACGGCGGTAGTTTGTCCACTTCCCCCCATGAGCTGCCAAGGGCAGTCTTGATTGCAGCCAGGTAGTCTGCCTTGTTTCCTTTGCGCATAGCGTAACCTTGGTCAAGGGATGGATCTGGCTCAAACAGGGAGGCTGGGTAACTTGTCCATTCATGGCTAAACACTTCCACCTTCCTGTATTCCTCTAAGTCATTAACAAAGTACAGGTTCCGCATAACTGCACTCTCCTCCTCATAGGCCTTTTTGGCTTTGCATGCCATAGACATGGACTTCTTCGGCTTTGCTGCGAAGGTTAAAAGTTTAATTTGGGCTACTTTCTCACTGTCTGTTCTTCTTGTTGCAGCCAAAGCCTCCAGTCCTTTTTCACGAGCACATATCAAGTCAGCAGATGTGGCTTTGTGGCCTGTTAAAATGTTGATCAACTCTTGTTCTTTATATGTGAAAGGATTAATCATCTGGTTGTTAATGACATCTGTTATTTTCTTTACATCTTCTGCCTTCTTTGCACTTTGGCTGTCCTCATGTTGTTTGGTGTTATACACATCGAAGTGAGCCATAGCCTTTGTCTGCTCTGACACAGCTGTCAGAACTGGAAGAGCTTTCAAGTATTTCTCCATGGCCGCTGGCTGCTGACTGATGCCAGTGAAGAGTTTTGTCTTCAGTTGCATCAGCACACACAGAAGTAGCCTTCTCTACATCCTCTTCTGACAGGGCATCTAGGAGTAGCTGGATATTGTTGCTAAGCACACACATGTACTCCAGGTCCTTCTCTTCATCGACCAACCATCTGGCAAATGCTTCCCAGTGTAGGGCAAACATGGCTGCATACACCATAGTGTGGGTGTGCAGCATTGCATAGTAGTCTTTCCCACTGATGATTTTGTTTGCTGTTCCACGGAGACAGACATCAGCTTCAACCATAATGTCTTCAATTCCAGTGGACTGCATCAAATGCCCAATGGCTCCAAGGAAATTCTGAGCAATATGGAAGCCACCCATATGCAAGATAAGTTTGGCATACTTCTCTTTGTAGAGTAGAGTAACTTTATTAATCCCGAAGGAAATTAAGGTGTCTTGTAGCATACACATAATACACATTACCCATAATAAATACACATTACAAAACGAATCAAGACGAATCACCATATAGCACACTTCAACATAATTACAAAATTAGGAGGGGGGGGGGTACTAAGACGTGTCTATATATGGTTAAGTTTGAGTTGGGGAATAGTCCTTAGTGCAAGTAAAAACAAAGTGGCAATGCAAACAGTGCAGTACATGTTGTCCAGGGTAGGTAGGATAGTGTAGGTTGACCATGGAATAGTCATGTAGTGGAGGATGTAATCCGGGTAGTGCAGTGCAATGTATGTCCAGGAAGGTGTAGGGGTCACCAGCACAGCGTGGTGTGTGAGTGTGTGTGTGTGTGTGTGTGTGTGTGTGTGTGTGTGTGTGTGTGTGTGTGTGTGTGTGTGTGTGTGTGTGTATGTGGGGTGCAGCTCAAGCAGTCCAGTCAATTATGCCCAGCTCCCTCTGTGTGGTGTTGTGAAGCTGTATGGCCCTGTGAACAAAGGACCTCCGAAGCCTGTCAGTCCTGCAGGGGAGGGACCGGAGTCTGTCGCTGATCAAACTCCTCTGATTAATGAAGATGGTGTGCAGGGGGTGACAGTCATTGTCCAATATGGAGTGCAGCCTGCTCAGGGTCCTCCTTTCAGCTATGGTAGAGAGAGCATCCAGCTCCGTGCCCACCACAGACCCTGCCTTCCTCACCAGTCTGTCCAGACGACCAGTATCCCGCTTCTTAGTGCTACCACCCCAACATGCCACAGCATAGAAGAGCACACTGGCCATAACAGACTGGTAGAACATCAGCAGCAGTCTGTTGCAGACATTGAAGGACCTCAGTCGCCTCAGGAAGTACAGCCTGCTTTGCCCCTTCCTGTATAGGGCATCTGAATTAGCAGACCAGTCCAGTTTATTGTCAAGGAGTACCCCCAAGTACTTGTATGTGCAGACTGCCTCAACATTTACCCCATCAATTGAGACAGGTTCCAGTGGTGGGGTGGTTCTCCTAAAGTCCACCACCATTTCCTTGGTTTTGGTGGTGTTCAGCTGCAGTTGATTAGTCCGACACCACCCAACAAATTCCTCCACGAGGTCCCTGTACTCCCCCTCCTGTCCATCCCTGATACACCCCACAATTGCAGTGTCATCAGAGAACTTCTGCATATGACAAGTCTCTGAGTTGTAGCTGAAATCAGTGGTGTACAGAGTAAACAGCACTGGGGAGAGCACCGTTCCCTGTGGCGCCCCTGTGCTGCTGATCACAGTCTCAGATGAGCAGTTCCCCAGTCTGACAACCTGGGGCCGTTCAGTGAGGTAATCTGTGATCCAGGTTACCAGACTAGGCTCCACTCCCATCCGCAGCAGTTTGTCCTTTAACAAAAGTGGCTGAATGGTGTTGAAAGCGCTGGAGAAATCAAAGAACATGATTCTCACAGCACTGCCTCCTTTGTCCAGGTGAGAGTGTACCCTGTGCAGCAGGTACAGGATAGCGTCCTCTACTCCCACACTCTCCTGATAGGCAAACTGCAGGGGGTCTAGTGCATGGCGAACCTGGGGTTTCAGATGGTTGAGCAGCAGCAGCCGCTCAAGGGCCTTCATTAAGTGTGAGGTTAGGGCGACCGGTCTGTAGTCATTGAGTTCTTTCGGGTGTGCTTTCTTTGGTACAGGTATCAGGCAAGAAGTTTTCCACAGTGTGGGGACCTTGCCTGTCTGCAGACTCCTGTTGAAGAGGTGTTGGAGAGGCTCAGCTAATTCCTCTGCGCAGGTCCTGAGCAATCTAGCACAGACGCCATCAGGGCCTGCAGCCTTGGGCTTTAGCCTTCGCAGTACTCCTCTCACCTGGTCAGCAGTGACTGTGGGTGGTGAGTGTTGGGGGTCCGTAACCTGGGGTGAGGGGGTGGGTGTGGGGGGTGATGGCTGTGGGTCCATGAGCAGAAGTGGGGGGTGGGGAGGTGTGATGTCGCAGGTTGAGCCGTCCATGTCAGGGTCGTTGTCAACGTCGTTGTCAACAAAGGCAGGTGGGGGAGGTGCGCTGGAGGTGCAGCCGTCCCTGTCAGGGTCGTTGTCAACGTCGTTGTCAACAGAGGCAGGTGGGGGAGGTGCGCTGGAGGTGGCAATGGAGGTGTGAAGGGCTGCCCCGTGGCCAGAGTTGTTGAACCGGTTGTAAAAGTGGTTCAGCTCATTGGCCCTGGACATGTCACCCTCAGCCTTGCTAGCCTTTCCGCCAAGCCCAGTGATGTTCCTTACACCCCTCCATACCTCCTTCATGTTGTTGTCCTGCATTTTCGGCTCCACCTTCCTCCCATAAGCCTCCTTGGCTTCCCTCAGGCTTCTCTTCAGCTCACCCTGCACACTCTTCAGCTCTGTCATGTTGCCCTCCTTAAAAGCTTTTTTCTTCTTATTAAGGAGTTTTTTGACATCGCTAGTCACCCAGGGCTTGTTGTTGGGGTAGCAGCGGACTGTCTTAGTGGGTACTACAATGTCCATGCAGAAGTTAAGGTAGTCAGTAGTGCATGCAGTGACCTCCTCCAAATTATTATTGTCCTGTAGTACACTCCATTCAGTAGACGCGAAGCAATCCCTCAGTGCCTCCTCTGCTTCTGGTGTCCACTCTCTGAAAGTGCGTGTGGTGACTGGAAGTTGTTGTACTCTGGGCTTGTACACTGGCTGGAGATGGACGAGGTTGTGATCTGAGTTGCCCAGGGGAGGGAGGGGGGTTGCTGTGTATGCATCCCTCACGTTAGCATACAGGAGATCAATTGTCCTATTTTTCCTCGTTGCACAGTCCACACATTGATAGAAGTTAGTGAGGGTGGAATCCAGTGTCACATGATTGAAATCACCAGTTATGGCAAAAAAAGCATCCGTGTGTTGTGTTTGCAGCTTTGCCACAGTTGTGTGGATGACCTCACAGGCAATATCCGAAAGGGCTCGTGGCGGGATGTAAACACAGAGAACAATGGCGTGCGAGAACTCTCTCGGCATGTAATAAGGTCGCAGACTCACCGCAAGTAACTCCACATCTTTACTGCAGATTGTCTCCTTCACAGTTACATGTCCGGGATGACACCACCTGTTGTTACTGTATATCGCCAGTCCTCCTCCCTTCTTTTTCCCGGAGAGTTTAGTGTCTCTGTCGTGTCTGACTACACTGAAGCCCGGTAGGTCAACATTAGCACTGGGAATGTTGCTAGTCAGCCACGTCTCCGTCAGGCAGATCAGGCTCGCTTCCCTGTACAACTTTTGGTTCCTTACCAGGGCAGTCAGTTCGTCTGTCTTGTTCGCCAGCGAGTTCACATTTCCCATCACAATAGCTGGAACTGAGGGCTTGTATCTCCTCTTCTTCTCCTGTCGCTTCGCTCTCACAGCGACTCCTGATCTGCAGCCCCGAAAGCGAAACACTTCCTTGGGGATGGTCGCGTGAACCGCACCGGCGAACTTGCGTAAGGCAAACAGCTGATTCCTTGTGTACACAAGTCTGCTGCTGCCAGGTTGTTGCAGGGATCTCTCCATATCCATATCCATAGGATAGACGAAATACTTCTATTGCAATTAGAAGTTTTCAGAAAGCTAAGAAAGTAAAAAGAAACTAACTAAACTAGCGAAAACGAAACTAACTAAGACAACACAGAGACGAGCATAACAGACAAAAACACGGAGCTACTCAGACTTGCTGCCACTCGCGTCGGCGCCCGGAAGTGAGTGAGTGAGTGTCCTACTCACTCACTCAAATCCTCCAACAGTACAGTAGGGCTTCTTTTGTAGACTCAGAACCACTTCATAGATTTCATAGATTGCTGGTCACATGTTATGATGGTATACTCTTGGCCAAGTTTTTTTGACACATCCATGCAGTACTGGACAGACTGTTCAACCACACCTGGGTTTGTTGGTGATTTGGGAAAGAAGGGACCATAGCTGATCATAGTTGCAGGGGTGGTGTCTGGGATGAGAAATGCTTGGAATGAACTCCATGTTGGAGCAGAGCAACTTGGTTTCAAATCCTCCAACAGTACAGTAGGGCAGCTATGCACCAAATGCCAGAGGATGCTCAGGTGGTCAAGAGGTTCTGCCAAACACACAGGAAGCTTAGGTTCTGTTTCAACTCCAACCAAGGAGCGACTTTTTTGACGATCTTTTAGACTGAGGTGGCTTTCTTTAGTTTGAAAAGACTGAGCAGATTCCAAGGCTGTTTGGCGTGTTTTTAGACTAACTTTTGGTGTGGGGTCTTCATCTGGATTCTTGTACTGGAATATGATGTGTGTTGTGCCATGCAGTGTTCGCCCATCCTTTGTGTACTCTTGGAAGTCAAGGTTGTCAAATGCAAACTGTGTGAATCGTCCAACCTTCAGGTTCGTTGGTATGAAGGCACCATCCCTAGTTGTCTGCTCTTCAACTGCCATTGCCATTGATGTAATGTATCGCTGTGCTTCTTTGTAGCTGATACTGTTCCCAAATCTATTTAGGAGTGACACAGTCGACTTGCTTCTGGTTTCCTTAAGAATGTGCAAAGCTGTCCCAACGTGTTTTGGTGTTGGGATTTTGGCAACTGCTTGGCAGATATCCTGGGCAAGGTTGAGAACTTGTTCTTGCTGCTTAGGACTGACTTTCACACGGCCATCCTCACCTAATTCTTGAGATGCATCTGTTATCATCCAAGCCAGATGGTTATACAGGTTAGAGCTCACTCTTCGGGATGCCTCCAGGTATGATATTTCTAGCTGCAGTGACGGGTCTTCAGCCATACTTCCAGGCATCTGGTGACTTCCACTGGCTTGAGCCATTCTGGCTTGTCTTGCTTCTTTCAGGGCCTCCTTACGTTGGTCCTGGAGCTCTTTCCGTATTCTCTTTGCAGTGTTGTAGGAAGAGACTATGGTGTCATCTGGTGTCAACTCATCATCACTTTCTTCTTCATACTCTGCCTCTTCAGTTTTCTCCTTAAGTTCCTTTAACTTTGACAGCATGCAGCCAACATTCAATTCTCCTGAGCAAATCAGGCTAGAACATCCTTTTTGCTGCACAACCATTATTTTACAATTACTACCTACTTCATAGTGCCTTCTAAGGCGGGCAATCAAAGACTGAGATCTGTAAGAGGTAAGATTGTGAACTCCATGGCTTTTCAAGTATTTACGGAACTCATCCCTCAAAGCTGTAACAAAGAATATGGCATTGTCTTTGAAAAGGGGCTCCTCTATCCGAGATATGAGTTGGTTCAGTGCAGCGTCATATGGAGTGGTGGCAATACTAGTCTTTTTCTGCGACTGAAGTCGCTTTGTCAGGTAGTTGGTCATGCATTCCTTGTGATACCGGAAGTCCTCAGCAATCATATCAGTACACTTGTTTCCATCAGGACCACGGATCTTGTGTAGCATCTCTTCATCTTCAAGAATGTTTGCTTTTGTCCATACTGCATTCTGTCTGTCGTAAGTGGCAATCAAAATAAGGGATCTACTGCCCCTGGTTGTGCGTGCTCTTCCACAAATGAAGCACTCTTCCTTGTGTTTGGTTGGCTGTGGCATTGACATCCGTGTTTTTTTAGGCCTGCTGCTGTCTGGCTCAGGATTAAGCTCGGCTTCAAATAAAGTGCTTTCTGGCATTTCAGCTTTTTTCCTCTTCTGGTCAACAGTTTTACGGTTTGTGTATTTTGCACGACATTGTGTGTGCCACAAAGGATTCCTCCCCAGAAAGTCACATTCAGGTTGCAGGTCACTGTCAAGTCTGTATGAGACATCGTCCTTTCTGTTGGTTACAGCACATAAGAGGGAAGGGTAGCCTTGATTTGTCAGATTCTGAAGAGGACCAGCACCACTATCTGTTTTCTGACATATTATGCAAGCAGCATAGTTGGTACTGAGCAGCTTTCTCTCCAGCTGTTTGTTTGAAAACTCAGGCTCCATCCTGTACTCTTTACTCTGTGGTCTCCTCTCTAATCCTCTCCACTTTTCTCCTCTTTTACTCCTCTCCACTATTCTCCTTTCCCTCTCTCTCTGATTCAGTCAACTCGTATAGAGTTCTTCAGTCCACCTGTCTGTCCTGGTCAATTCACTCTTTCTTCCTCCACACTCTTGTTCAGTCCACCACTGTCCTCTTTACTTTTCTCTCCTCCTTCCACTCACCTCTTCTGTTCAATCCTCCACTCTCCTCTATTCTCAACTCCTCTTTACTGTCCCTTTTCAATCCTATACACTAGAAGATAAAACAGCCATATATAAGGTGTTGACAATATTCATTTGCAAAATCAAACCAATACATGTATAAACATGCAGTGGCGGTTCTATAGTGTTTTACGCCCCGGGCGAGACCACCTTTCAGCGCCCAGATGGTAGGCTATGCTTTAAGCCATAGCCATAAACAAAAATATTGAGTTGAAAGTAGGACAAAATAACCCTAGAACTTACCTCAGATAAAACTGTCAACATCAGATGTAACCACTTCTGCTGGAATGTTTACCTATCTCTTAAAGAGACAGTACATCTATTCTTGTCATTCCCATTAGGAGTAACAAGAGCAACAGGCAGCAATTTTAAATTCTGTTATAAAACATTGTTTTTTTCCCAAATAAAATGCCATCTACAATTCCTGAGAAACATTATTGTCTATTAATAATTGAATGATTTCCATTCTGCAGCATTTACCGATTGGACTTAACTATAGACAATGATTAGCATCTTCGAAGTCTGTTGGTAACCATTGATTGGTTGTTACAAACTCACTGTAATTACTAAGATTGTGTGTGTGTGTGTGTGTGTGTGTGTGAATGTATGCCATGAAGGCACAAATATCCAGTGTGCTTTTCGGAATTTTGAGAGTAGCATAAAATTCTATTGTGGTTCTGGGCCTGTTGATCGCCAACAAGTAGTGAAATCATCACAGATCCATTCATTTTTGTTGGATTTTTATATTTTTTTCTGTGGAATGAGTATACTGTTTGCTGAAAAGAATGGCATATTGGCTGATGTCATATCTTGGGGCAGTAGTTGATTAGCAGTGAGGTAAAGGTGAAAATATTGGAAAAAAAGTCAGAAAACGCCTATTTTTTTGCATTAAAATGAGCCAAAATCATGTAGAAATGTGTTTTAAGAACATTTTTTTCACTGAATGTTGTCACCACATATGTTATTTGTATCTGGAATGCATTTATTGACAGCTTACCCAACCCACTGAGGATTTCGGGAAATTTTTAATTTTTCAATTTTTTTATCAAAAAATGAGGGGTACATACACTAAAATGGCCAAAAAAAAAATTCGCGATATTTCTGACAGAGCAGACCCTCCAATTATTAGTCCTTAGGGTCAAAGTCAACAAAAAAACACAAATAAAAAGTATGGCAGACCATGTCAGGTTCAACCCATTTTATTGAGCTTTTGAGACTTTGGCTCCCTGACTATACTTAAATACTCAAATATCACTAAAGGTTTGGAGACATTAAAAAAGTCTGGCTACTGTGTTCAATATTGGTAATATGTTTGCCTGCATTTTAATGGTTTTCTGGCATCCACAGGTGATGGTAATTCATTGTAAATCTTATTACAAATTTTAACTGGACTTCACCCTATAATGAGGTAATATATTATGTGAAATAGATGGGATTTCCCCTTAAAAGCAACAGTTACAAACCGTAAATTCAACAGTCATACTGAGAAGCTATAATTGAGCTGTTGTTTTAACAGAGATAAACCATAAAATAGGGTAATAAATTATGTGGAAATGAAAGAAATTCATCGTAAAAGCAACGGTCATGAACTGTGAATTGAACAGTTATACCGTCAAGACATAAATTATCGTGCTGTTACTTTTACAGAAATTGACCATCAAAATCGGACAATAAATACTGTGGAATGGATATTATTTCACTTTAAAAGCAACAGGTTTCCATTGTGAATTGTACAGCTATACTGTGAACCTATATACAATATCACCATTATTTTAACAGTAATTCATCTTTATTGGAACATTTTCAAACTGTTGTTTTTACAAGTGTAAGTATACCTTACCGTAAAGCCTTATACAATGTCACTAATTTTTACGGTGAAAAAATGGCAACCACAGCTGCCGGTTTTTCACCGTAATTTTGACAAGATTTTTTTTACAGTGTACAATTGAGCTGTTGTTTTAACAGAGATAAACCTTAAATAGTTTAATAAATTATGTGGAAATGAAAGAAATTCATCTTAAAAGCAACGGTCATGAACTGTGAATTGAACAGTTATAACGTCAAGACATAAATTCTCGTGCTGTTACTTTTACAGAAATTGACCATAAAAATCGGACAATAAATACTGTGGAATGGATATTATTTCACTTTAAAAGCAACAGGTTTCCATTGTGAATTGTACAGCTATACTGTGAACCTATATACAATATCACCATTATTTTAACAGTAATTCATCTTTATTGGAACATTTTCAAACTGTTGTTTTTACAAGTGTAAGTATACCTTACCGTAAACCCTTATACAATGTCACTGTAATTTTTACGGTGAAAAAATGGCAACCACAGCTGCCGGTGATTCACCGTAATTTTGACAAGATTTTTTTTACAGTGTAGTAACTTGTGTTGTAATGTGTGCTGTGCGACATAGGCAATAAGGCAACAGTAGCAAAGAACCATTTACGCTCAAAATACATGCAAGTGGGCGAAGTGGCTCTCTGCTTTCACTCTCGCAGGTATGATGCAACCCCCTGGCTTTGCCTAAATCACCGTATTTGACTTGGCTGGAAAGATGGCTGGTTGGTTTGACATGATGTCAAAGAGATTGAATGAGATTTGCTGGTGGCTACATGGACTGGAAGTATAAACAACAGCCATCAATTCCCAAGGCAGCTGATGCTGCTATCCAGAGCGACTTAGAGTAAATTAAGTGCAGGGACCGTGCCCCTAAAGCAATATGGGGTGTTAGATGCCCTGTTCATGTGCACTTCAGCCATGGATGAGAGTTCAGAAGCAATACGCAGGACTCTCTACCCACATCGGGAATCAAACCTGCAAACCTCTGATCCCAACAACAACTCCCTAACCATTAGGCCACAGCTGATCCAGTAGTCCAAAAGTAGTAAAACTAGCTGCTTTTCATTTCGATGACGAAAAGCTAGTCCAATCTCATTAACAGCAACAAAACGTATGAATTAAATGTTAGAATTTTGTTATACCTCAACATTGTATTTACTTCCTCATAGCCATGGATACTTTAGATAGTCAAAAAAAAAACAATGAAAGTCATAATCTAATAGATAGATAGATTTACTTTATTGATCCCAAGCTGGGAAGTTGACTAAAGCTCATAAATTGACTTTAATCAGGAAAAACTCCAAAGCACTCTTTTCAGAACTTAAAAAGCATTTATTGGTCATCTTAACCCTTCAGTGGGGAGTCAAAAAGTTCACAAAGGAACAAATAATTTCTTAGGGAGCACACAGCAATCAGAAAGTATCAGGAAGTGTTCTGTGCAAAAACCACCTCCAATCCAAATCCAATTCAAAGAGTACCTCAAACAGACAATCTTTTCAGTCACTGCACCCACAGGACTGGACAAACCCTGCCCAATCATTTTGTTATGATCATTTTCATAATGCCCTGATGAAGGTCGTTTGATCTTGTGCAACAGTTTTGCTTGAATCTAAGTGAGAAAAAAAATCTAAGCATTTTACATGTGTTCCTCTGGCACCTTAGTGGCTGAGAGTACAGTGTACAACATCAAATCTTAAAAGGAATCAAATAAAACCATTAGGTGGATTAGAAGGCCTACTTGCCCATCTACTTTGTGGCAGTTTACTGTTGGAGTGAGCTATAGCTTCCTAAGCTAACCCATTACTGTCTTGCTGTTTGTAAAGTCAATAGACAAAAGACACATCTACCACCAGCTCAGAGATTGGCACATGGAGCAAGCAGAGCTCTTTACACTGGTGGTCAGATATTACACTGGTTCCAAAGTCTGCAAAGCCTGACAGCTGAGCGTGAACTAGACTTCTGAGAATGAGCATGATGATGAGATTATGCTTTTATGGTTAATGGCACAGAGTTAAAAAAAAACTTGCCCCAGCCTCTGCATTGTTTGTGTGTGTCTATTGTACTCTGGATGAAAAGTAATACCTTAATATATTTATCTAACCATATCATGTATTTATCTTACTGATATGGTTATCTTACTTAACCACATCATGTATTTATCACAATGTTCCCTAAATATCAGTTATACAACAACAACAACAACAATAATAACTAGATGTACTGTATAGCAGTACATAGTATGCCCGCCGCAGTGTAGTGAAATGTGCGAACCGTAGGTATGATGTGTTTGTGGTAGGTCAGTGATTGTGTGGAAGTGATTTGCTGAAAGTGGACATGAATGTGGGTTTTTAATGAATGACATTCTGTGTATTTGTGTATATTTTGTGCAGTTCCCACCTTCTCAGTCCAAGATATTGGCAATGCAAAATCCCAATTTTTACATTTAACTATACATTTCACTAGGTGGTGCTATGCTTCAAGTGAGTGTTTATGGGATGGGTCGATATGCTTCTTTAACACCAGCATACTAATACAAAATCATTGTCTTGGGCAAAATTTGTGATGAGTTATTTAACAAAAACTGTTTTTAGACAGCTAGCTTTGACGAGAAACATCGACCCCATGATGAAATGTCCCAAAATTTGGTGCACATGAAAAGAAAACTGTGTGGAGTTGGCATATCAGTGTTGGCCAAATTTGAGCAATTAGAAGCCAAAATATGGACTTTTGAAGAATTTTAAGCTATGTTTTAAATATTCATTGACATGTAACTTTGAAACGGTTCATCTCAAGATAAATCCTTTGATAACTTTTTGTCAGCATTGTCTGTAGATGACATATACCAAATTTGGTGAGATTTACATGAACAGCCTATGATGAGTTTGTTTGGTTTTCATTGGTCAATAGATTTCAAGACAAAAAAACTGTATTGTAAATTTCAGCGTTCTCTAGATAATAAGCAAAATGACATTTTATACAATTATAGCGCCCCATATGGGAATAATTTTATGGCATGTGCTGTGCTTTTAGAGGTCATTGTGCTGATCGTGCATGACATATTTTGTGCAGTTCCTTCCTTCTCGGTCCAAGATATTGGCAATACAAAATCCCAATTTTTGCATTTACCAATATCACTAGATTACGGAAGAGCATTAGGGCCACTTTGAAATATTTTCTTTTCTTAATTTCCGAGAAAAAAAGTCGAAATTTTCGACTTTTTTCTCGAAATTTTCGAGAAATAAAGTCAAAACTTTTGAGAAAAAAAAGTCGAAATTTTCGAGAAAAAAAGTCGCAATTTTCGAGAAATAAAGTCAAAACTTTTGAGAAAAAAAGTCGAAATTTTCGAGAAATAAAGTCAGATTGCGGATAACAGGAAGTAGTAGGCCTACCCAGGTCATTCAGAGCTGACGGAGACTTTGGTGTGCTACTACCGTGTACCGTCTTGCTGAAATGGAGGACTTAATCAAGTGTTATTTCGAAATTGGGTTTAATAACAAAGAGATCCTTGCCGTCTTGGCACAGAATCACAATATTGTGATTTCTGTCCGGACTTTGAAGAGGCGTTGTCGTGAACTTGCTCTTTTCAGAAGGCGAAATCAGTCCGACATTGACGACGTGATAGCCTTCGTGCAGGAGGAACTGCGTGGGAATGGACAGATGCAAGGGTATCGTTGGCTGCACCTACGAGCACTTCAGAGGGGGCTTGTGGTGTCACAAAGGACCGTAAGGCTCGTCCTCAAGGCACTTGACCCACACGGTGTGGAAATTAGACAGGCTCGTCGTCTGAGGCGGCGTCAGTATACAACTCGGGGGCCTAATGCACTGTGGCACATGGACTCCTATGATAAATTGAAGCCATTTGGGATTTGCATTAACGGGTGCATTGATGGCTACAGTCGGTACGTCTTGTGGATGGAGGCGTATACCACCAACAATGACCCTAAAGTCATCGCCTCATATTATATCCAGTGCATTGAACGTGCGGGGGGCTGTCCGGAGCGGCTGCGGGCTGACAGGGGGACTGAGAATGGCCACGTCGAGGGCATGCAACTCTTCCTTAGAAGAGAACACAACAAGTATGTCTCGCTGCAGTCCGTAGGACACCGATGCGGGATATCTTATCCCTCACCAAGACGCCATATTGATTACGTCACTCTTGAGGTCGGCCATTTGTATGACGTCAAGTGTATTTCTCTATGCATAGATTTAAACGCTAGAAAGAAATTCCCCGTTAAATAAAGAACAAAGCTTGCGGTCCTGTGGGTTATGTTCAGTTTGATAATTTTTAGATTTGAAAATTAAACTTCTTAACACTGACAAAAGTAATTACCGGCCATAGAACGGTGGGAAAAGGGGAACAATTT
This sequence comes from Setipinna tenuifilis, assembly GCA_030347295.1. Classification (NCBI taxonomy): domain Eukaryota; kingdom Metazoa; phylum Chordata; class Actinopteri; order Clupeiformes; family Engraulidae; genus Setipinna; species Setipinna tenuifilis. Next base: position 14,240 of record CM059270.1, on the reverse strand, counting down.
CACTAAGTCTTGGGTTCATATCCAGAATGTAATATATGTGACCGCCCGTAGCAAAACCAGTCACAAGTCGTCCCACAGGCATTTTGAGTTATTCACAGATTCTGAAAGTGTAATTTCTGTTGAAGGGATAAAAACTAAATATTACCCCAAACACTAAAATGTTGCAATTATCATGTATTGTGAAACATAATTGTTTCATATGGCAGTAGACTATTGGGGTGTATAATTTAATAACTTCTAAAGTATGATTTAATAATTATAATGCAACCTTTTAAATTAACCTTGCAAACAGCAGCTTAACACTGAATGCAACTGTACACATATTAGCCTATGTTAAATAGGTTTGCACCAGAAGTCCAAACAAGTTTTCCCACACAAAAACATTTATTGGCACACAATCAACACAAAAAACAACAATCATGAAAAACACACATACATATATAAGTATACAATCTATGAATTTACAAATCAAGATGAACATAAGTAACACTAATAAATAAATAAATAAAGACATAAATAAAGACATCCTAAACGGAATGGGTAGGGGTGTGGAACATAGCCGACACTTGTATGTTCTCAGCCAAACAATGTTTGAGAAAAGTCTGGTAGTCGTCTTGGTGTTCATATGAGAACAGGAGGCAGTCTTGCAACTCAATGTCGTCATCTGTCGCAATCTTTTGCAGTGCCTGCTCTGCATCCTCTTCTGTCATGTCCAATATGGGGGGCATGTCCACATGCCCACGGAAGAGACCGGTGTTCTTGAAACCAAGATACGGCAGTGGAAATATTCTTCATGATCGTCTGGGATAGAGACAGGCATTTAGTACAATACATTGCAGCTATTAACATATTCTCATCCTAACAACTTACTGTTAAAACCACTGAGGTCAAAGTGATGCATAGGACTGTGTTTGTTTTTGAAAGGGCCGCCCTCAGGCCATCCAAAGTTTACAGACACTTGACGCTGCACATGTCCATACCCATCACGTTACACTACACACACTTGTACCAGACTTACAGCACTTCACACACCCTACAGTATCACCCACTCACATGTTCTGAACCTCAACATACCGCTTTACACACAATCTATTTCTCATCACCGCATTCACCACCCATTGACCTGACATACACCACACACAGCTTTTACATACATTACTGTAACTAAAATTATATTACATTCCAAATTAACATACATCACATTTTACCCATCCACCCCAAACCCCCATAAACACCTGTTCAATGGAATCCACTGGTTCTCCAGTGTCCAACACATCAGGTGGCTCATCAGCACTGTCACAACAAACCAGTATATGCAGTGTTAGAAACAGGTTGCTCGTCATGGAGTCATTACATTCAAGGAAGTAAGTATTAATTGCATACGTTGTAGCAGGTATCACGTTTTCAAGAAGGAGATGACACCACCACCTTCGTATCCAGGGGATGTGATCCTAACAGAAAGGCAAACAACAGGTTCAGGATTCAGTTTAAACTAAAGTGTGCTTTGTCAGTATGACAAAGGTTGTGTGCAAATATCAGTGTATGACAGTAGCTTATTTAATCACCTACAAATATAAGATTGAGTGATGCAATTAGTGTTTGTTCTTTACATATGTGTGTGTGTGTCTGCGCGCACACATCAATTTGTACAAGTCCCCACAAAAACACTTAACCACAGACTTTTTGTGCACCTCATGTCCACTTTTTGTAAACCCACCCAACCCTCTCACCTGACCACTACACATTCACTCTTCATCTTATCCATACCATTCTACCCCAACTTTACACACCGACTGTCTCTTACCCCACAAAGCCCCCTGTTACGACCTCATGTGGAACAATATTATAACAGAAAATATGAGGTGGCAACATAAGAGACCAGGAGATAGAAAATATAACAAAACGGTGTTTATTAAACAAACGGTAACAAAAAGGTGTCAATAAACAGGAACCAATGAGAGAAAAAGAAAAACAGGCCCTGCAACCTTCCCTCCTCTTAATTATGTAGAAAAACTAAATAACCTCCTCGAAATCAAAATAACGTGCATCTTCCGCAAGTCTGCCTGCTGCGCTGGTCTGCCTACGGTAAGTGCACAAAAGAAAGGAAAAGAAAACAAAACACCACCCGTCACCTTACAAGGATACAAAAACACCAGTTAACGTAATAAAGTAATAGTGGGATAGTTTGTACAAAAAATGCCCAAGCTGTGTAAAAAAGTAGCGTGTCAAACAGAGGGATGAGCTCTCTGTGTCGCGGTAGGAATGAAAAGCTTCGTTGGAATGGCTCTCAGCGTCGGTGGAAAGAAAAATGACCTGCTTCCATCTTGAAGGGGCGGTTTTTATGCGCCTAGCAATTTAGGCGCGCCCAATCCAGCCCCGCGCTCAATGACGAGGTACACCTGGACACCATTGTGAGTGGAGCAGACACGGAGAGCACATGATTAATAGATTGCCTGACACTACCTTAGCACCGCGTAACACCCCCTAATACAATTACTACCACAGACCATGACAGTGTTGAGTAGTACTGTACCGTGTTTTTGACGAGTTTCCAGTGGCCAGGAGGCGACGGAGCACTGGTGGCTGCAATGCTGGAGGACACATGGAGGGTGGAGGCAGGAGGTGACAGAGCACTGGTGGCTGCAACGCTGAAGGACACACGATGGAGGGTGGAGGCAGGAGGCGATGGAGCACTGGTGGCTGCAATGCTGGAGGATACATGGAGGGTGGAGGTAGGAGGTGACGGAGCACTGGTGCCTGCAACGCTGGAGGACACACGATGGAGGGTGGAGGCAGGAGGTGACGGAGCACTGGTGGCTGCAACGCTGGAGGCCACACGATGTAGGGTGGAGGCAGGAGAAGAGAGAGGCAGCTCGTTGGACAAGCATTTCTTTAAATGTGGTGTAACCTGGTCGTTCCAGATTATTGTTTTTCTGCAGAACAGACAGTGAAAATGTGCTGTTTTCCTGCACTCAAAGTTGCACTTGCAGATGTTGTAGTCTGTGAAAGAGAAACAAAACCACTCATCAACAACTCATCATAACTTTTGTTTATAGTGTAAAACCACCCATGTCAATGTCTATAACCCTACCTCCATGGTGCACAGCATGCTTAATGTGATTATCAATATGGGCCGAGAATGTAAATTCTTTGTTGCTGGACAATTTGTAACAAGGGCATTTGTAGATGTGTATAAGCAAGATTATTAAGAGCTTAACTGTCATTAGAGCAAAACATGACTTCGGTTGGATAAACGTAGTACCAGTTTCCAGTGTTGGATATCTTGGATATCTCGCTAGCGGTGTTTATAACTTCTATTTCGCTTGCAAAAACAAATTGCTATTTGCTTTTGGGTCTTACTGAAAGAATATCTGACTGTGTTGGCAAAGAGTACATTGACTGTACATGTACGTTCGAAGAATTAGAATTTGGGCAATACATCTATTTTGCACAATAAACAGTGCTCTTTGCCAACACAGTCAGATATTCTTTCAGTAAGACCCAAAAGCAAATAGCAATTTGTTTTCGCAAGCGAAATAAAAGTTATAAACACCGCTAGCGAGATATCCAAGATATCCAACACTGGAAACTGGTACTACGTTTATCCAACCGAAGTCATGTTTTGCTCTAATGACAGTTAAGCTCTTAATAATCTTGCTTATACACACACAAAATCATGTGTAGTTAATTCGCGCAGAGAGATAAGTGTTGCATACATTCAATTTCACAAGACATATCTTTATCTAAAGGTAGGCTCGAGCTAGTGCTAGCTAACACGATAGGTTATCCAACATGTTGGATAGTTGGATAAATTATCGAACATGCAAACTACTGAACCCCACAAACTACATCAACAAATCAAATATCATATATACTTTTTTCTGTGCCGCAGGGTCAACGATGTAATATCGTTGTGAGCATAAAATGAATCAAATGTACTTTTCACTTACCGCCATGGCGTCGTCTCCTTTCCACAGGCAGTAGATTCTGCTTTAGACGTGACGTAATCAATATGGCGTCTTGGTGAGGGATAAGATATCCCGCATCGGTGTCCTACGGACTGCAGCCAGAGGCTTCTCGAACACAACGATGCATTTGCTGGTGACAAAAGTTTCTTGTATGGCCGCAGCACTGCAAATCAGCGCATCGAATCATGGTGGGGTATCCTTCGCAAACAGAGTGTGCAGTTTTGGATGAACCTTTTCAAATCATTGCAAGATGCTGGCCACTTCTCCGGCGACTCCTTGGACAAGAGTCTAATGCAATTCTGCTTCCTCGAACTTGTTCAGGTAAGCTGCATCATCATGATGTGTTCAAATCGATTCCTCCAAAAGTCATTTATAGAGGCCTAAGGTCACGTGTGAAATCGTGTCACCGAACAGAACGATGCCAGTGGGCGGGCAGCTGTTAAAGCAGACAGTCAATGATGATAATGCCTGGAATCTGCTAAATCCAATGAAATAGTTGTGGGTTTAGAAGTAGCCCTACATTATTAGTTTATGCGTACTATTCTGTCTTAAAATGCTATTCCCAGCCATTTTTCAACAGTCTATATTTATCCACCTTTTCCATTTCCATTTAATCTGTACACATGCATACTCAATTTATATATACAGCTTGTGTTTTGTTTGCTTCTGATACGCTAAACTGCATTTACTTATATTACATGGGGTTTTTAGTAGTGGGCGTCAGGGTTGTGAAAACGCAGACATGACACAGCCAACACGTGTTGCACTCCTGAATAATGACTGTCCTCAACAGTGTGCTGAGTTAAGGTTATGGTCGTTGTAAAACTCATTATGCATTATGTACCATATATACAACATCATTTGAAGCTCTGATGTATATTACCAAACGTGTATGAGACATCACTAAAAAAAAAGTAAAATAAATGTAATGTGGGTCTATAACCATCTCCTGAGGATTGTGGTTGAACGGATCTCTTGTGTTTATTACATGTGATTTTAATTTCATTTTAATTTGCATTGTCCTACAGAAAGAGCTGGACGAGGTTGTACAGACATGGAATACGCACAAAATCAGACCAGCTCCATCCAGGGGTGAGCCTGGAGGTCGTCCAGTCCTACTCTACACAGTACCACAGATTTCTGGTGGGGAGGACAGACTGAAGTTGTTTAAGCATGATGAGGTTGATCTTTGTAAAGAGGAGTGCACGCCCAAGGGTCAATTACCTTGTGATGAAACGGTCTATGATTTGTCCACATTGCTAATGCAAGAAAATGGATGGAACACTCCTAAAGATGCGTTTGAAGCTGCTGAACTGTATACACTGTTAAAAGAGGAGATTCAAAATAATCTTTGAGGATTTCACCTACTCTGCTGTGCCCATGACCACTTTATCAGTTTCTGTACACAGTTTGGGTGCATCAGCTGTTGTCCATGTCCCTTGCATTAGCACTTGCTGTGTCCATCGCCACCACGTCAGCTGCTGTGCATACAATATCTTCTCTGCTGTCCATGCTCATGTGCTGCTCTGGTTTTCATGCTGTCTCCTCTGCTGTGGTGGTCTTCCTGGTGTCTGCTCTGCTGGCAGTGCTGCTGTGGCCAGGTCCACCATTCCGTCCGCCTCAGCTGCTGGGCTAAGTGTTTTCTACAGAACATTATGTGTGGTACGGTGAAACATTAGATTTGGTTCCCGCTCCACGTCGTCTCAGGTACAGCTCTCCACGTCGCCTGACCAACACCGCTCCACGTCTCCTGGCCAACTGCTCTCCACGTCGCCTGACCAAGACCGCTCCACGTCTCCTGACCAACAGCTCTCCACGTCGCCTGACCAACACCGCTCCATGTCTCCTGACCAACAGCTCTCCACATCGCCTCAGGAACAGTTCTCCACGTCGCCTCAACCAAGTGTTAGAAAAGTAATATATATACACCATGGTAATTGGCTAAACAAATTGATTAAAGAATTCATAGATCCCGCTGCCGCTTAGTTTCAGGGTGTTGGCAATCTTCTTATAACCTAGGCCATCTTCATGTAAAGCAACAATTTTCTTTTTTAAATCCTCAGAGAGTTCTTTTCCATGAGGTGCCATGTTGAACTTCCAATGACCAGTATGAGAGAGTGTGAGAGTGATAACACTAAATTTAACACAACTTCTACCCATTTACACGTGAGACCATGTAACACTAATGGATAACATGACACCAGGGAGGAAAAATGGCTAATTGGGCACAATTTGGACATTTTCACATAGGGGTGTACTCACTTTTGTTGCCAGTGGTTTAGACATTAATGGTTGTGTGTTGTTATTTTGAGGGAACAGCAAATTTGCACTGTTATATAAGCTGTACACTGCCTACTTTACGTTGTAGAAAAGTATTATATCTTTAGACTTCTCCCATTGAAAGATATAATAAAAAAAAGTACAAAAATGTTAGGGGTGTACTCACTTTTGTGACACTGTATCAGATAGATGTCTGCTAAATGTAATGTTAAAGATTTTGTGTTACAGCTTTAATAGGTTAACAAGGTAGAGATGAAAGTCTTAGTTCCATGGAGTAGAGTGTATTCACTTGTATAATGTGTGTGCTATGCCTTATTCTTTGTACACATTCCAGAATTACCCCAAAGTAGGTGGTGTACATCTCTGCAAATAGTGTGATATAAAACAAAGATAGTGGGATTTGTACAATAAGTGAAAAATAGCATCCCCTGCCTTTGAAGTCTTTTGTGCAGTCTAGTTGTGCGGTTCCTCACATCCTTGTATCATCCACAACATGGCATTGTAAAGCCATGAAAGTCATGTCCATTTTATGAATTGCATGTATAGTCACATTATTGCTTTGTCAGATTAAATTGCTTTTTCAAAAATATCATTTGTATGTTGATTTCTTACTTTTTGAAGATCCCCTGGCTGCAGGCACAGCGGTGACATGACATCTGGAAATGCTTTCTGATCTGTCTTTAGAATTTATATAAGTAACTAATACTAACGAATACCATATATGTAAACATGGGACATACCTCATCTATTGACATTTTAATAAAGACAAATAAATGTAAACTGTAAACATTTTTTATTTTATTTTTTTGTAAAAACAGCACAAGTTCAAACACATAGGTTATTGTAACTATGTGACAAGCTACAGCATTCACGTGTGCAATCACTTTAGAGTACTTTAAATCAAAACATTAAAAAAAACAAAAAACAAATCCATTCAAAATCCATTCAAGGCAGATATGCTGAAATGCACAGGCCTAAACTACAGTTCAATGAACACTGCTTGAGCAAGTATATTAACAACTAAACATAGCTTGAGCTATGTTACCAGAACATTTCTGTAAAATTGGCTGTGCTTTAAGGTAGTAGAGGTTACTTCAGCATTGTGATATTTACACAGAACTGATCCAAAGACCTAAAAAAACGCTTCTGAGCAATAATGCATGCAACAGGGCACGTATTCTGTAAACAACAGAAACCTAAACAATGTCCATTACCCAGATGTTGCTTTCTAAGACTTTATTGAATTCTGACCTAAACTGGGGGAAGTTGTCGTAACTCTCTGGCAGCTCCAACACACATCCACATGTGTGACCAATGGGTCTTCCGGAGAGGTATGACATTTTTGTGAAGATAACCTTGATTTTGCTGCAGATTATTAAATCGCTGCCTGTAGTAAAACGCAGAAATTTCCCTAGATGATCATCATCTAATTCTCTTAGGTACCGCCTCAGGTGGTTTTCCACCTCACACCGCTTTGAGGTGGTGACCTCTTCGAATTCCAGGAGTCCTTGGACTCTCCTGGGAGTGGGTTTGAGTGCCTCATAGTGTGCCAGTAGCTTATCAATGCTGATCTTTCCCCTTGTCACCTCTTTCCAGCAGTCCACAACGTATCTTGGCTTTTGAATGAGTTCTTTATGGGCAATTTCCTCCAAAACCTGTGGAAGTGTGTGCGCGTTGACCATCTTTCTGCACTCGTATGCCTGCAGCACATCCATGAGGTCTGTGGAATCCACCTTTGAAAAATCCTCAAGTGCTGTTTTGAGGATGACCATATCCTGAGAACTGACATAGTGCATGAAACTTTCCAGGATGTCAGAGCAGACAGATCCATGAAAGAGGTCCTCCATCAGAGGAAGAGCTAATTTTATAGGCAAGTACTGACAGGTTTGAAAACCGGAAAGCAAAATTCTGCCAATAGCCTGCCAGGTGTCAGGGTTAAAGTCATGCCTGATAAATGGAACTTTAGCTGTTGTTCCAACAGTACAGCGATCATAGAATTCCTCCCAAAATGCAGTGTAAACATCTCTGATAACACCGTCACCAATCCCTATTTCTACGCTATTATCTGGAAGGATTCTCCTAAAACTCAATTGTTGCATGAGCACAGCGGGATCCATGAACTCTTGTATCAATTCATTTAGGCAATTACCATGGTGTATATATATTACTTTTGTAACACTCGTTTGAGGCAACGTGGAGAGCTGTTGGTCAGGAGACGTGGAGCGGTGTTGGTCAGGCGACGTGGAGAGCAGTTGGTCAGGAGACGTGGAGCGGTGTTGGTCAGGCGACGTGGAGAGCAGTTGGTCAGGAGACGTGGAGCGGTGTTGGTCAGGCGACGTGGAGAGCTGTTGGTCAGGAGACGTGGAGCGGTGTTGGTCAGGCGACGTGGAGAGCTGTACCTGAGGCGACGTGGAGAGCTGTACCTGAGGCGACGTGGAGAGCTGTACCTGAGGCGACGTGGAGAGCTGTACCTGAGGCGACGTGGAGATCTGTTGGTCAGGAGACGTGGAGAGCTGTTGGCCAGGAGACGTGGAGAGCTGTACCTGAGGCGACGTGGAGAGCTGCTGGTCAGGCGATGTGGAGAGCAGTTCGTCCGGTGGAGCATCCATGACAAGAAGTGACGAGGAAGAACATGGTTGCAGCTCGAGGACAAACTCATAGGGTACTGTGTCATCGCCATCATTGTAATCATCTGGACCACCTGGACCAAAGGTCACTTCCTCATCCTCATCCCCAATTGTTATTACCATACGTTTTCTCATATCATCGGTGGTATTAACATACTTCTTTGCAGTAGTAACAACATAAAATCGAAGGCGATTCATGCATAAAGTGTCATATATAAATCCAATGCTAACATCCTGTTGCACAGGGTTTTGTTTATAGTCTCTCAGTTCAAAGTTGAACTCTGATTCATGCCCTTTTGATGACATTCCATCTGGAAAGAAGAGCTTCTTTCCTTTTTGCAGGACCTCATCCATTCCACATTCTACTGCAATAGGTACAATTCTGGTCCCCCCTCCTTGTTTAGCTCTGATTTGTTTCATTTCCCCCCCCTCACAGTGCAACCATCCAATTTCAATTTTTCTGTGGCTTGCTTTACGCCTCTTATTTGATGTAGATGCTGACGTATCAGCTGGTTCCTCATTTTTTTGTTTTCTGTTTTCCTCAGCTTTCATTTCATTTTGCTTGTGCCTTAGCTTTTCAAAAAGACCCTTTTTGTGGCTCTGAAGAGCAGTCCTATTTCTGCAGAAATTCTTCACAGCCAGACGATCCCCAAATGATGGAATATATTTTGAAAGGTCTTTGTCTTCCATCATTGGTATAATGTCTTTGTCAATCTGTAAAATCAAAAACAAAATATGAGGCCAGTTGTTTTGCTCTTACAATAAAATATGGTGTGTGTGTGTGTGTGTGACTTAATAGGTTCTAATATTTCTAACACCTGGAAATTGAATGCACACATTTGACAACACCAGAGAAATGGGACTCTTTCGTTCTATCCATCTATCTATCTATCTATCAAAGCACATTCTGACATTCGTCTTCTTCTGAATAAATTACCTTGTCCTCTTCCAAAAGTTGTATGGCATGCTCCGGGACTCGTCGTTGCCGTAAGAAATTACTAAGAGAGCCTAGAAAAAAAGAATGTGCTACAATCAACAAGGACAGAATGGTATTTCGTTGCCAAAGAGTGCAGTGACATTGGGTTGAAATCTTCGTCATCGACTCTGTGTACATCAGCGCAGTTTACCTAGTGATGAAATGATTTCAAGGTTTTTTTGTGAATGAAAGGACGAACGAAACTTTGATTTTAGTAGAAATGTTGTTGTTTAATGCCAGCAGTAACACGCAAGGTGGGGCTCGAATCGGACCGCAAACACATTAGATAAGTTGCCGCGCTGGATGTAAACAGATGTCGATAATGTCGCCCCTAACGTAGCCCCGAGATGATTTGTTACAACGACATGGTTTTTACGCATTATTGTCAGACAACTGAAAGGACAATCAGCAGATCTCAAGATCAGCGGCATCCCAAGTTCCAAAAATAGTCCCATAACACTATCGAATAATTCTCAAACCTAAGCAGAGATTTTCTCTTCCCAGATGTGTACAAAGCCAAACAAGAACACCCATACATTATTTAAGTCAAAGTCAACACTGACCATTCTTAAAAGTTGCATGGTATTTTACCGACGGGGAAGTCTGTGCATACGGTCGTTAGCAAGATGCATGCAGTGCTCCTGTAGGAGAAGCAGTGCAGTCCAGGTGGAAAAGGTAGCATCTAGCGCCATACCAGACATGCAACCATCACAATACAAAAGATTGTATTGTGCAGTTTCGTTTGATGAAGCGAAAGCCTACGAAATATATCATTTGTAGGCTACGGTTTTGTGCAATGCAACTTCGGGGACTTTACATGGCAACTATTTAGTATGTTTACGGGGACCTAGTCACAGGCTAAGCTAGCCCTATCCGAAAAGTTATGGTTACAACCGGACAACACTCACGGCAATAACTGTTAACCAGACACACTCCCACTCGTCTTATACGGATTGAGTAGGCTATAATATAACATAATGCAGCATAAAAGACCCAACAGTAGGCTTACTCACCTGCAGCAGCCATGGCTCCCCGGTCTAGAAGAGAGCGCTGTGTCTCAGCCATTCATCTGTAGTGCTGGCCATGGGTGAATGTCATACGGAAGCGCGCGCCAGATTTCTGCCTTTTTTCTCAAAACTTCGAGTTTTTTTCTCGAAAATTTCGACTTTTTTTCTCAAAAGTTTTGACTTTATTTCTCGAAAATTTCGACTTTTTTCTCAAAAGTTTTGACTTTATTTCTCGAAAATTTCGACTTTTTTCTCAGAAATTAAGAAAAATATATATTTCAAAGTGGCCCTAATGCTCTTCCGTACTAGATGGCACTATGCTTCAAGTGACAGTTTATTGGTTATATCAATACGTCTGGCATGTCAACTTTGACGAAATTTGAGCAATTAGAAGCCGACATATGAACTTTTGAAGAATTTTAAGCTATGTTTTAAATATTCATTGACATGTAACTTTGAAACGGTTCATCTCAAGATAAATCCTTTGATAAGTTTTTGTCCGTAGATGCCATATACCACATTTGGTGAGATTCACATGAACAGCCTAAGATGAGTTCGTTTGTTTTTGCTTTCGCAATGTTAAAATTTCATGGAAATTGTTTGTGTTGGAAGTGGGCATCGACCAGTGTTTTTAATGCGTGAGTGTCAATAGATTTCAAGACTTGGACATTAACGTTCGCTAGATAATAGGCAAAATGACATTTTGTACAATTACAGCGCCCTCTATGGGCCAAATTTTATGGCATGTGCTGTGCTTTTAGATGTCTTTCTGCTGATCATGCATGACATATTTTGTGCAGTTCCCACCTTCTCGGTCCAAGATATTGGCAATAAAATATTCCAATTTTTACATTTACCCATATCACTACTTTGTGCTATGCTTCAAGTGAGTGTTTATGGGCTGGGTCGATACGCCTCTGTAACACCCACCACCAAAATTTCATGTTGTTGGGTGAAACACTAGGCTCGTTCGAGTGACAAACCTGTCTGTTTGCATTTGTCTGAGTTTGTCTACATACGTCAGCAAGAACTCCGCCTCGCAGCATGGGCGGGCTTCGATCAAGTCGGACACAAGTCTTTTGTTTACACCACCTGATCTTCGTAGTAGATGACGGAGAGGTCATGTGTTGAGTGTGAGGGACAAGGAGGGGGCGGGCGGTCGTAGTAGGGTGCATTGAGACTTCAAGTCAAGTCGAGTCGTTTTTTAATAGCACATTTAAACAAAACAACAGAGATGTCCCAAAGTGCTGCACAACACAATGATAAAAAATAACACGGCAAAACCATAACCCAAAGATCATTAATAGGTATAGCCTACTGACACAAAGCAACAAAATAAAAACGAGATTAACAAATACATAAATAAATAAAGTTAGATGATTGTAGCCGCGGAAAAGCAACTGCAAGCGCTTGCACGATTTGTCTACATGCGGCTACATCACGTGGGTTTTTAGGTCATCTGAGCTTGTGACGTTTTTGTGACAGCGCCACGCCTTTCTGCCAACTCTGACACAAAGTCTAACCATCATGCAACATTTTCAGCCCACAATGCATCGCTGACTACATGCGGCTACATCCGTTTGCAAACATTTACCCTCATCCGAACACGGCTACTATAGACCACTGCCCCCAGAGTTCCAGTGTCCTGGCAATCGTCGACGAAAAATCAGTGGGATAAAAAAAGGTAAAAAAAAAAGGTAAAAAAAAGTCCCGGCAACACTAACGCTATCGCTAGCTTCGCTATGCTGCTTGTGTTTTATGCAAGCATTAAATACATTTTGAAAGCATTTTTCTTGCACTGCAATCAACAATCAATGCGTTTAATACATTTGTTTTTTTTTTGGTCTTGTTTGTGCATTATATGCCTTGAATTCATCTTGAAGGGGGAAAGCATAGCCTACCTTGCACTGTGATAACGGGCAGTCACGTGATACACAGTCTCTCCCTCCCTCTTGCTGTTCCTCTACAACGCCGCGTCCTTAGAAAAAACTAGAAAGACCAGTGCGTCATTTCCGATGGAATATTCCAGCGAACCCATCGTAGGCTTTAAAAAGGAGGTGCGGGACCTAAGCGCGCACTTTTTTTGACAGAATTGTATTACCGTTCCCAATGTACACACCTGTTTTCAAAAATACTAACTGATAATAAAAAACACATAAAGCCAGCATTGGCAAAATATCTCCACATTTACACACGGTTGTTATCTGCTTGCAGTTTTGCTGCATCTGCGCAGGTCGGTGCAGGTAAGTGATCATTAGCTATCCACTGTTGCATCTGCAATGATATCCATATATTGGCAGTAATTGCACCATTTATAATTGTTTTGATTGTTGAGACGGTACGTGGAGTCCTTAAAAATATACTGTTTTATACTGGTCCTATTGTATTTACTTTCTGACTGGTAGTGGCAGAGAGTGATTTAAGATCTTAAAAGTTGATGGGCTCCAGTGGTACTGATGAGAGCATGTGCTTCAAGCAGAGCTTGCTATGTCGCTTTGAAAATGTTGACTGGGGCAGAATGTCTGGCGGACCATTTCTAATTGCAATTGGACGCTTAACGTGTCACCCCACCACGTTTGGAAGGTATTTGGCAGAAGTGTTTTTAAAATTCCCCCAAAATGCTGTAGCATCATTAGCATTAAAAGCATTTCTCGTCTCGTTAGGTACCTCGTTTGAGCACTGCAAAACGCTCCCAATACAGACTGTTTTGCCGTCTATGCCATCACATTACACAACCTTGTCACGCTTGTGGTTACATGATACAAATATTCATCTTAAAGAAGTGGAATGGGGGATGATAAAGTATAGATTGTCAAATGATTGTCAAAGTTAACCCTCTGAAACACCTGGATGGAAATCCATCAGTTTGTTTTGTGTTACAGACCAGATTTAATGTATTTTGCTTTTGGAGTTCAGTGATATGTATGTGTGTGTGTGTGTGTGTGTGTGTGTGTGTGTGTGTGTGTAGTTGCTGTGCTGTGAACAGATCTCAAGGGAAAAAAACATGATCCTGCTGAGCTCCTCCTCTGGTACGTGTCTTTGATGACTAGTCACCTTTTGTGTATGTGTGTATGTGTGTGATGCACTTGGGTTGTGTGCTTCTAAAAAGTAGAATTAGTCTCTGTTTGCATAAAGAATTTACTGTGTTGTGTTTAGTTGGGTGCTATATAGTAATAATGACATTTTTAAAATTCTTAATGAATTTTAATGTGCTGGGCAATCTGTGACTGATAGGGATGAGTTGTGTTAATGCCTGTGTTTTCAACTATGTAGTGGACTCTGTTAGTCTGTCTGGCTAGATATGCTTATTTCCATTGCTATGATGTGAAGGGTCTATGGCTATATGACACTTTGTGTGTGTGTGTGTGTGTGTGGGGGGGGG